>BMAO01002327.1:0-126880 GCA_019973975.1 Trichonephila clavata
AGACGCACTCTGTTTGAAATTGAAGAAACTATCATCGATTGTAACATCATACATTCTGACAGTGGAGTAGCTACTAAATATTGCAACCATGTTTTGATGTTTCTTTTAGTAACCAAAACCAATCAGATAACTAGTTCTGTGAATTTTCCTCCGTTTGATGTGCACATTGACACAGTAATCATCATCAACATTACGTGGCAGTCGATTGACCATTGTACTGACGGATACTGGAACCTTGATTATTTGCCCTAATATTCCAAACTGACCGTGTACATGTTTCAATTACCTAATTTGCATGAAAGGTATTCGTGGAGAAATGAGTCTTTCTGATACCATATCCAAAGTAGGAAGATGTGCTGAATATCTGGGTATACAAAACCATTATATTTTGATAAATTTGGTATGCTTTTCCTATTTAAACTTTGTCGGCAATTGTAGCACGCTTTAACGTCTTCTAAATTAATTCCCGGTAAAATATTTTGTAAAATATTTTTATGCTCAGCAACAGGCGTTCTCACACCTGTGAACGAAAGGATTATCAACGAATCGCTTTTGGAAATCTTTGTGAGCATTTTTAGGGGAATCATAGTCTTTGTAACGTAAGATAGAATTTATTATCGATTCACATGCATCAGTTAAAACACGCACTAGACTTGTTGAGGGCTCTGTACTTGTTGACTGCACAGGGTGGTTCACAAAGTCCGTACTAATCTGTGCTGGCATTAGATGAGTCTCAATAGCATTCCCATCATCAGTCATTAAACTCGGCATTAAGAGAATATTTTGCAATGTTTTTTTTCCGTGCTCGATATTCTCTCATGTACTCTGATCAAGATTTGCAGGTAGCTCTTGAAGAATTTGCACTATTTTTCTGTTTTTTTTTATCACTTTTTCGACCGGACTTTATGCTAGTTTTTCTTTTTTTCTTTCACGAAACTCTTTTCCTCTTTGTGCATTTGATTTAAGCATTCTGATTAGAATCAATAATAATTCAACGCAAATGAAAATTAAAGAAACCAATTAGCTGCCGAAAACATCACCATGTGGCCAACAATCTAAGGAAATATTTTAAAAAGGCACACTTTTCTGCAAGAGCTATTTTGTCTACACCGTAACACAAACATTGCAACACATATAACCATTGACAGATGTTCCCTGGTCTGGTGAGAAAAGGGGGGGGGAGTCGACCAAAAGCGGGCAATCATCCAACTTTTTCACGGATATGACGCAAGTCACAGGGTGTCCCCCGCTCTCTTTTCCTCCCGCTCGCTATCTCCTCACTATTGCGACGATTTGGGGGGGATGGCGAGGGAAATCACTACTTTCGTTCGCTTTTCTCCCTGTTACGCAAAACTGGGCAAATTTTCCATTCACTCCGTGAGCAAAGAAGTTTCACTTCAATAAAATGTGAAACCTATTGGGGATGAGCTTCATAAATTTGAGACTCAGTCAAGTGACGGGACGACACCTGAGCTGTCATATAGAGACCTCTCCAAAATGCCCCACCATGCCACGGAGGATTTTGAGCCACGAGAAATTTTATGAGCATCAGCCCTCTACACGACGGTTCTAGGACTTGAACTCATGACACACCAACCATGAGCTGGTGAACATGCATTACTGCCGTGGCACCTTCCTTACTTGAATTCATTTCTTACTTTTCTAAGACGATTCAATGTTTTCATTTCAAAGATAGTATGAACTTCCAAGCAATTTTTCAGGATTTTAAGCATTATTGTGTGCTCAAACTTCAGAAAATAGCTGAAGCTTATTGCAGAATTTTTAGAAATCAAAATTGATCCTGTGGAATTTTTTACGCTGGTCACACTTCATAAATTTTTCTTATCAACAGTTCTAAGTTCCTTTACAGAGAGACCCTGAAATTCACGTCGTTCTAAAATTTCACGTCCATTGCTATGAAACGATCATATAAATATTTTCAACAATTGGGGGAAAACAAAAGTATAACCAGTAAAATCTTTCGTTTTTTTTTAATAGTTAAAATTCAAATGTTTTTTTTTCAATGGGGCTGCGCATTGGTATTTTAAACCTTTGCAGAACCTAGTACATTCTCCAGGAGCTGGTACCACTTTTTAGTGTTGCACCATATAGGCGATACCAATTACAACAAGCAATTTTGACGCCCAGTTTCCTCTATAGAGAGAGGCACCTGAGCTCTTGACGATGCGAACTTTGTACTAGGATTTAATTTTGCCGAGAGCATCCAAGCTAAACAGACACTCTAAGGATCTTTCACGTGCCGTTTAATCATATGACATGGCCGCTGTCGATTTTCTGCATCAAAAAAATCCATCGACTTGGGCCGGGGTCGAACCCGCAACCTTGGGTGTAGAAGACCAGCGACAAAGCAACCAAGCCACCCAGCCGACAAAGTTCAAATGTAATGCTCTTGTGTGATAACAGATGCAAATATTGTTATGGCAATTAATTGTATATGTTTAAAAAAAGAAAAGAAGGCAATGTTTATAATGTTGCAATTATGTGTAAGAACATAATAATTGGCTAATATTTCTTCTCTTTCATACTTATAGCTTGAAAAATTTTTTCCGTAGATTTCCAAAGAAATATGATCTTTAGAGTAAATATTCTAGCTTTATATTGAAGAATTGTCAAATATGAACGTAAAAAATTTTACAAGCTGATCTATAACTAACTTAAATATCAACACATATTTTTGTTACACCCAACTCTGTTAGAATCGTATCACCCAAGGTTACCTTTTTCAAGCTGGTAAATATCAGCTAGAAGCCACCACAATGTAAAACGCACAAATCTGCTATACATCTCGATATAACATAGTTGTAATTACCAAATGATAATTTGCCATTATATAAGATTAATAAATATTGGCAACAGAGCAAAAGTATTACTAAGATTGTCCGACTATGCATGCGAAACGTCTTTTTTAAACTAAAAAATGAGGATTTTTTTAAATTTGTGATTTTCAGATTTGTTTCGTAATTTATAGAAGGAAAAAAAAGCTTAAGATCTCAAAAAGAAAAAAATTATTTTAGTATCAAAAGGGGAAAAAAAGTACTGAAAATTTATAAAAAATTCCTTAAACTGGCCTACTTTAAACAGAATACTTAAGAAAGAATTTTAATTTTAAAATATTTATGCTAATAACTAATCATTTTTTAAATGACTTAAAAAATAAGAGATATTAAGATTTTTACAAAGAAAGAAATATTTTATACTAGTCATTGCATAAAATAGTCTTATTATATTTAATTATTATTAGTTCGTGTTATATTAAAAAACTCTTGTTATATTTATATAAGTTTTAATTTTTGTTACAAATGCAGTGACTTTTTTTTAAAAAAAAGGTTTAAAAAATTCTAATACTACAAAAAACACACTGAAAAAATTTCAGCAAATTATTACTTTCGTAACTTTTTTCAAAATGCCTGCCCTGTTTCAAATTTTCCGGAAAAAAAAAGGGCATTTTAAAGCGCAATTTAAATTCGGTAATTGTGCGATGGAGATAGCAATTACTCTAAATGAAATGATTGGTTTGGAAGTTTAGAGAGTGGAGTGCCAGCTTAGATATTGAACTCGTCACTTGACCGAAGCTCGAAATTCTGGCTCTGTCACCAATAGGCTAGGTTTTGCTATACATTGCAACGTTAATAAAAAAAAAATCAAATTTTGCTAAAGCAGTTGCAGCTATTGTGTTAGAAACGGAAAATAAAAATCTTGGTAATTTATAAATCTAATGAATTGAACGGCAATATCAAACCATGAAACATTTTTGACAATTTTGGACAAAATCCGTGACTTTTAGGTAATTGGTTATGAAAGGGGCAAGATCCCATGTAAGAGTTTATTCCAATAGTGGATTACAATATACAATTGCAAACAAAATGAGAAACAGAGAATACAGAATGTGTGATTTAGAGACTATACAGTGGACTTGCGTTTCTTTTCTCATTTTTTATTTTCGTTTCTTCTTTTTGTTGGTCTATAAATCACACATTTTATGTCTGACCTCCCAGTATCTGTTCCACATGAATCCAGAGCTGAATGCACGACAGCGTGTCAAATGAATGGCGTCCATTTCTTCATTGAAGTCGCACAGTTTACAAAGGGACTGAGCAATGCCTATCATGTTTAGATGCTTGGATAGGCAGTCGTCACCAGTGGTGATTCGAAAATAGGCCACAGCTCTATCTCGTGCCATTTTGGAATATGAAGGAGTTTGCTAAACCACACTTTTTGATTATTCTTTTGGTTGAATTTGGGCCAGGAGTGTGTGTTCTCTGAAGTACTTTATAATTCTTTTTGGCACTGTAAAAATGAACCGTATTGTCAGAAGTCTGAAAGATTTTTGTCCCCTTCTTCGCTAAGCAATTGGCATTTTCATTTCCATCAAGGCGATGGAATCCATTGCCTGGCAATGTTTATATGGCATTGAAGTAAATCGACAATTGAAAGTTGACATTTTAGAATATCTACTGATAAAGGTGTCTTAATGGAAGATATTGCTTGTGTGGAGGGCCGTCCTTGAATCACATAAAATAACTACCTTTGAAACACAATCAGTGTGGCAAAGAAGTTGAGATAGAGCAATTCGTATAGCTGCAAAATTTCGGCATCAAAAGCAGTGCTATAAATTCCTATTGGTGTATAGAAGGAAATAGATTGCAGCAAACTCCAGCACCTGCATTGGTATTATCTGTCAACTTCGAACCGTCCGTGAAAACGTATAGCCATTCATCCTCAGGCTATAAGGTATCCAAAGTCTCCAAAGAAAGGATCCTTACGATTTGGATCCCATATAAGAGTTGAAGAGTCAATTTAATCCGTTAATCACTTTTACTTTTGTTACGTTTTTTATTAGAATTTTTTGTTTTGTTTGAACAATTCTACTTCTTTCAGGGAACCCGAAAGGAGTAGAATTGTTCCCTAAGATGGTTTATACAAACAATTTAAGATAGGTTCTTTTCCCAGTGTTTAAAATTCCAATCAAGTATTCCAGGGAGAGGAAGTTAAATAAGTCATAAAAATGAACTATACGGTTTGAGCTTATGCGGTAAGGGGTATAGGAGATATTTATATAGTAACTGATGCTAAATTTAATTTGGGGTACGCTAAATCTGGATTTAGATTTAGATATTAGTCTCAAATAGAGTTTTCCGTTTTCCCTCATTTATGTTTATTTGTGTTTTGTTTCCCCGATTACTTAGCTATCTCCCCCTCCTATCAAGCTAACAGATTGTAATGTAGTTAATTAAAGTAAAAACGATTATCAAATGTGTGTTGCTGATTATTCAATTGCTCAACATTTAAGTTAGCAGAAGAAACTCTACTGGACTCAGCCACAGTGGTTCATAAACTAAGTTTGCCCGAATGAATATTAGTGCAAGATTTGAGAAAAATTAAATGTAAAAAAACATTTTAAGAACAAGCTTTTATTTAAACGCGCTAAAAAGAATAAAATAAACTTTTCCTTTAAAACTTTTTTTACTATCAACTTATAACGTCATTACACAATTTATATGATATAAAAGCTTGTCGCAATATTTAAGTACTCATATTTACTTAGTTTGAATTTTTAAAAACCAAAATCAATCAGGTCAAGTTATTTATTTTACTTGTTTATCTACACAGTTAAATCTCGCGACAAGCTTTTATATCATATAAATTGTGTAATGACGTTATAAGTTGATAGTAAAAAAAGTTTTAAAGGAAAAGTTTATTTTATTCTTTTTAGCGCGTTTAAATAAAAGCTTGTTCTTAAAAATGTTTTTTTACATTTAATTTATTTTTTACTTTTTAGTTATCGCTGGACAGGTTTCTCAGCCTGTTCAACTCATTGAATGCTGGTTCGCCATCCTTGGTTTAGCTGAATTAATTCTCGCAAAATGGTATTAGTCTAAAAACACAATTTTTTCAAATCCGTAATTTTTAAGCAATTTTTTCAATCTTCGTGCAGATTTTGGGTAACATTGTTCTACACACGGAAAAACAAAGGTTTAGTGAGATTATCTTCATAAATGACAAAGTTATTAAATGTTTAATTAAAATTTTGACTATTTTTGAAAAACTTAAAGAATATATTATTTATTTGAAATATTTTGAAGATAAGGGATATATTTCTCTAACATATTAGAAGAAAATTTTAGTTGTTTATTTAAAAACTTCAAAAGGCATTTAAATATTTGTATTAATCAATAAAATGCTTAGGATTCAAAAAACACATTTTGTAATAAAAAAAGAAAGTTTTATCAAATAATGATAATTTTTTGCTGGACATTGAATATCTTCTCCGCAAGAATCTATTTTTTTTAATTGCTCAGATCATCTTTAGAAACTTGATTTTGAAAAAATCAATTATTAAATTCAAATAAAATTAACAGATTCTATTTGTAATTAAATTTAAGGACACATGTCGTAGTGTGTGTTTATATTACTGGTGATAAAATGAGGTATATTTAAATTACTTGTAGGCTTAAAATTAGAAAATTTCTTCAAAAAATTCCTTTATTTTATTATAAAATTATTTTTTTTAATCGAAAATATATTGCATTTCTAGATAATATTTTTCTCTTATTGTTTTCCTAGCGGATTCCTTTTTGATGGGTAAGATACATAAAAAAATGATCTTTCCGATTCTGTAATTATTTTTTGTCTGAGTTTCATAGATTAAAGTTAGATAAATTATTTAAAAAATTTCTTAAATACTCCATCTCAGTTTAACTTGTCAGCGTTGAGAAAGGTATACAATGTACCAATCTACTTGAAAAATAGCTCTACTTTTATATGTTTTGAATTTAAATCCAAGAAAATAGATAGAAATTTGTAAAAAAATTGCATACGTTGTAGAAATTAGATTATTTTTACGTTGTAGAAATGTAATTATTTTTTAGACAAAGTTAATTAGTACTGTCAATAGCGCAACGTTATGAAATTCCAGTTTGGCTGAAAACCGATTTTCGACGCCAACTTTTGTCATTGTTGTAACAATAAAATTATTACAACAATGCAGATATATCCAAGTTGGCGCCCAAAACTAGTTTAACGTTTTTAATTAATATCTTTTTAATTAATTGCAATATCGGAATATAAATGGTCAAAACATGCATTGTCATCCAAACTAAACGTGTATACAAAATTTCAGCTCAATGAAAGGAAGATATCAGCTTCAAAATTGAGTTGCAAGATTCCACCCGAACAAATTACATACATACATACATACATACATACATACATACATACATACATACATACATACATACATACATACATACATACATACATACATACATACATACATACATACATACATACATACATACATACATACATACATACATACATACATACATACATACATACATACATACATACATACATACATGCATGCATGCATGCATACATACATACATACATACATACATACATACATTGTAAGTTAAATAAAAGCTTTTAATAAAAATGAAACCAATTAGATGGCTTGGACAGATCCTTCATGCCATTGACATTAGCAGCTGAACAAGCAGAAGATCCATCTTGAGTGAATGATTTTTAATAAATAACAAACTATGAAAATATACTTAACTAGCCATTAACCGCCTGCTGGGTACTTCATGATGTTGTATGAATATGTATTCTGTTTTTAAAAGTTATTGATATATGTCTTGCCCTTAAGCATTCATATGTATTTAAAAAAAATTTTATAGCCAAAGCTCCTTAATTTAAAAAGGATTTTTAACACTTATTTATATTTTACGTCTCCGTAATTCTTCTTGAGAATCGACTTTGGTAAAATCTGTTCTCAGTGGACCTTTATTCAACAAATAATGCATGCTTACCAAATTTCAAGTCTGTAAGTCTAATAGTTCAAAAATGGGTATTTTTAAAGTGATAATTTCTTTAGGCTTTCACTTGGGAAAGAACTGTTTCCACACACACCTGGAACTCCAAATTCTAACGCTTTGTGGACCATTTATCAACAGCTAAAATGTAAGAAATTTGTTGCTGATTTTAAATTATCCGAGATTCTAACAGGACATGGAAATTTTAAGAGCTGTTTGTCTAGGTTTAATTTAATTGGTAGTGATATTTGTTCTTGTGGTCAGGTTGCTGAAACTGCGGAACATGTATTGTTGTATTGTAACCAATATTTTTGCAAAAGAGAAAATTTTAAAAAGGAGTTGAAATTCTTGGGTAATTCCTGGCTACCTGTTTTGTTTTTGTTGGTCAATTGTACTGAAAGCCCGAACGCCTTAAGAAAATTTGTTTACTGTATAGATTTTTAAACTTTTATTGGTACCTCCTCTTATTTATATTTATGTATTTCCTCCCTTCTACTTTATTTTGTATTTTTATCTGATAAATGTACTTTTAATTTTGTTTTAAATTATACAATGGACTAAATTCATGATGGTCACATGCTAACATAAACACGTGTTCTACATTGAATTCAAAATGGGCAATAAACTAGCTCGTACTTTTTATTCTATTTGTAAAACTTAGGTAAAATTTCAAATATTATAATTGGGTACAGATGCTCAAGAGTTATAAAAAGAAATTTCTGCAAAAAGATTTTAAAATTAAAGGAAAAAAAAAAAGTCTTGTTTTATAGATGTACTTTTAAATGAAGTGACAAATATTAATTTTTTTAAAAAAAGTTTCTGTAAAAAGCGTAATTTGGCAACAACGAAGTGCATGAACTGATTTGCTGAAAATAGATAATTGTATTTATCGTGACTATGACGTCGCATGTATTTTTGAACTTGATTGGCTAAAAACACGTGGTTTAAAATTATCATATGATTATGACGTCACATGAATTTAGTCCATTGTGTAACCACTTACATTTATAAGCCTCATGTTATGCAATGGGGAGCACGAGGAGTTTCGCAAATAAACTAATAAAAACAAACACCTTCTTTAAAGAGTGAACTTGAATGATGCGTTTTAAGAAGCCAAGCATTGTTATGCTGTGGTTTGTAATACACTTAACAATGACACGGAAAATTCCGATCCATTGTTAAGTCCTTCATCAAAAAAGATTTACAGCAATAACGAAATTTGGCGTCGACAATAGGTTTTCAGTCAAACTGGAATTTCATGACGTTGCTCTATTGACTGTATTAATTAACTTTGTTTAAAAAATAAAGGCTTGTAACATGTGATTAACTTGAAATATATTATTAAAATCCCAATCCTTACAATGTTTCATATTTTTCGCAAATTTCCATAGATTTTTTCTTGGATTTAAATTTTAAAAAAAAGTTACTATTTTTTAAGTAGATTGGTACATTGTATATCTTTCTCAACGCTGCCAAATTAGACTGAGATGGAAGATTGTAAAACGTCTTTAACAAATTTATAAAATTTCTCGTAATTTTGAAATTTTTTTATTTTTCTGCTTTTTTGCGCATGAAATATTTTTAAAAAAGGCACTTTTCCATTTCAGTTAGCCATAAAAATGCAACGAAAAAATCGCCGAAATCACCAAATGCCAGTATTAATGTAGGAAAGGAGTGCAAGTTTTCTTTTACTTCTTTTGATTTTTATTGTAAGAGATGGCACCACTAATCGAAACCACGTGAGTTTTAGCTGTGCGAAACGATGAGGTCATGTATTTATTAAGGGGCCAGAAAAGAAAAACTGGGAGTTGCACCAAAGCTTGAACGAAGGCAGGTCAGAGTAAATCGCTCTCTCCGTTGTTTTGAGAAAGAGTACGTGTTTTCGGAATTAGTATGGTGCTATCTCGAATTATTTAAAACCCCTTGTAGATAGTAAATGTTTTAGTTGGGTTTTTTAATAAATTAGGTTATTTTAACTCTGCGTGCTTATTTTAACATTAAAATCGAACCTTCCCCTAGACGCCGTCCCACATTAATTACTTGTAATAAACCTACGACAGAATTGACCAGTTTGAGGCTTATGGAGCATGTGCAGAAAGACAACTTTCTGATACATTATAACTAATAGTTTTCCTTATTTTTAAAAAGGCGATTTAGAGTGAAAAACTTTAAGAATATAAGAAAATGCTGAAATGTTTTCATCAGATAGTATTATTTACATTTTGAATCTTTCTTTATACAGTGAATGCAAACAAATATCTAGGTATTCTCTCCCATACGTAATAGTAATGTATAAATAATTTTATATGAGACAATACTAATATCCCCTTGTTTTTTATTCACCTAACTAATCCCTGAAATAACATTACAAAATTTGAAGTTATCACTTCTATCGTGTGATCATAAGCACACTCACTCTTTTTTTTATTTATAACTTTCCCGTAACCCCACAACCTCCCTTGGGAGACGATTTCTACAAAACTCATTCGTCAGGGATCTCTCTTTTTTTTTTAAAAAATCTAATTTTTATCTATACGCCCCTTAACCCCCGTTGGCTGTCTATTTCGGTAGAACCCGTTCTTAGGAAATCTTTACACAACGAAAGCAACTGACTTATCAAATTTTAAGTCCATAGGGTCAAATGGTTTTACCTAAACCCCTTTAACCCCTCCCCCATAGGAAATAGGTTTTCTCAAAAACGATCTTAACACGGATCTGTTCAACAAAACAAACAGGCTTACCAAATCCAATGGTTCAAAAACGGGAATTTCTTTTTTTATCTACACGCCTCCAATAACCATCGCAATACCCAGCTGGTAGTCGATATCAGTGTAACGCTAATACTGATAGGTGAAAACTTATAGGATCTTTAATCAACAAAAGAAACATGTCTGCCGAATTTCAAATCTGTAGGTCTAATAGTTTAAGAGATATCGTGATGAGTGAGTGAGTCGCTTTTTTCTTATATATATTACAGACATTATTGAAGGAATGCTTATTGTTTCTGGAAAGTTAGTCTTTTGAAAAAGTTCCATCTGAAACTATTCCATACTAGCGAAGGTTCAATGCATTCTTTAGAATGTGAAACGGGTTATTATTTTAAACTCTTTTTTTTTCTTTGGTACTGTTTACGAGGATTTTACTTACATGCTGTTTATTAAACCCAATGACCCGCGTATGGAGTATCTGGAGAGATTACTCAATTTATTTTTGCTGAAAAATAATAAATTTTTTTACATGCTTTTAAACACAAGGAGTTAAGTAGAAAAATAGGTTATATAAAAATGGAGATTATTTCAATTGGCAAAATACTGACGAGTGATGCTTTGTAGAAGAAGAGGCATTCTGAAGAATCTGGAAAAGAGATATTCTAGGCCTGTTTCAATTTTTGATGTGAAACATCTTTCCTCTCGGTTGCTGAATATTTGGGGGAGTGATTTCGTGAAAAGGGACGGAAATGTGTAACAGGAAGTCGGGGAAGCTCGCTTCGTGGTGTCTCTTCGCTACCCTTCGCATAGAGGTCCAACTCTAGTAGCCATCAAGCTGCCAGCCTTTTTTATATTGTTAAATTTAGCATCTCAAAAGATTCGAATTCAAAAACTCGGTTTCATTTTATTGACTCTAAATCTACTTCGCACATACCTACAAGTCTTATTAGACTTCTCATTTAGGATAAATTTACGATTCTCAGAACAACTCACATGTTGTGACTCCTCACATGGACATTACTTATCGTCAAACATGTTGACTGAAAATTGTTAGTCAAGATATTGGGGACATATGTGCGGCAGAGTGCTCATTTGAAAATGGAGAAACAGTGATTTCATTGGTCGTATACATTTCTCTGAATCAAACGGTTCAAAAAATTAAAGATTTCCTGCATTTTGTGCTTTTACCATACACCGAAGGTGGTTGTGCTCGTTTAAAAAAAACTATCACTTGCTTCCTATGATTTTGAGTGCAGATTTTTACATTAACTCTTCAGTTTGTCAGAAGCTGAGCCACTCATAGCTTTTTTGAATGAGGAAATCAAGCTCGAAATGAACACAAATCGAAATGTTTCGACAACTAACAGTGGTACGGTTATTGACGCTGTTTTTCAAAGGTTTTTAAATATTTTGAAAGCACAAGTATATGTGTCATATTTTAGTTATTGTAAGTCTTTTAATTGTGTGTGTGTTTCCGCTCTTCCCCAAACTGAACAAGAATAATTATTTTTCATCCAAAATTGCATTACTCCTTGGTTAATTAAATAAAATTTTCATTAAAGATATAATTATTCGATAGAAAATTATTTCTAATCATAACCGATTCATTTTTTTTCAGGACTTAAGTTACTATTGCGTATTTACCACGATAACATGTCAGATGTTGCACATTGTATGTGACTACTGTAAGGCTCGTTTTTCTTTTCTTTTTTTTTTCCTTTTGAGTAATTTTTCGGCAAATTATAGCAATCTCTCTGATTTATAAATTTATAAAACGGATAACCAATGATAATATTATACAGTTTTTGAAATCAAGTTTTCTAATATTGAAAAGGCTTCTGAAAGAAATTGGGGTTCGATCATTCTACGGTATATCTCGATCTTCCTATGCCATTGTTGCATATTAGCCCTTCCAAGTTCATTTTATTTCTGGATTATGGATAAAAAATGTCAATTTCTTTTATTCTTATTTTCAAACATACATATTTTTTCAAGCATACTAACATCATTCGCATACAAAATTTCCTAAAGGTTGATGCAAAAAAAAAAATCTATTTAAATAAATGAGTAATTTACCTGTAAAGAGTTGGCTTTCTGTATGGCAGAAATCATTAGACTTTGGAGTCAAATCTAACTAGATATAAATATAAAGCTTAGAATATCCAGCTTTTATCTTTAATTACAAATTTTATTTACGTTTTTTTGCATTTACATAAATGAATATGATATTATTAATCGAAATTTGATCGAGTGTGATAAATTCGAAGACACTGTACCACACATAAACCAGCATCGCAATCTAGACAGTAGAATCTAGTTTCCCTTCTTTCCTTTACTGTCTCTGTTTGAGCAGTAAATAATACACTGTCGTGTTGGATCAGTTTTCTTCTCTGTTGGGGGAATGTAGTCAACAAAGTGTCTTTTGGACAAGCGTGAAGGGGGGAGGGGGTGCTCAACAGAAGGATATGTCCTCTTTTTGCAGAAAATTCCACCAAGTGGTACTTTTCAATTATTCGAAACCATAAAAAGCATATGTGAAATAACTCGGGAAAGACCGATTTCACAGTGAAAATTTTCACATTACCCGAGTTACATTCGTGATGAACCAGTTTCTCTTGCCGAGGAGTTAATTTGTCAGGGAATATAAATTTTTTGAAGAGTCAATAACAATGTCTCACTCGTGGGTTTAAAAATGTTACTTAATAAATAAAATTAAATGTTAATATTACTTACTAAGTAAAACTTAGTTTTAAAAAGGATACCGTTTCTTTTCACATACTTTTCGAAAAATCTTAATTTATCTTCTTTCATTTTAATTTACGTATATAGTATAGTCTTGTAAAATGATGAGCAATTAGAGCAATTAGCAAATTGTTATTCAGTCAGAAATGGGATTTCAAGTATCTTGTCTTCTTTACCATATGTTAATTCAAGGACATTCTGGCAATTGCTTATGATGAGTCAAATCATGCTTTTGTTTAAATTGACCGTGTATCGTTTTGGGTCACATCCCTGAGGGAAATTTTTGACACATGCTGCACATGTTTTTCTAATTACTGGAGAGCGCCTTAAGACAGAGTTCATCCCGATTTTTCGAAAAATGAAATAGCAATAATCAGCACAGATCGTTCTTATAATTGCTTTCGTCATTAAAATTCGTCTAAAAATTATGTCTTCTTTCTGTTTTATTCAATTCCTTCTATTAGTTCACGCTCTCTCTATATCTATATATATATATATTTATCTTGTTCAATTTTCAATCGTTAATAAAATACATTTTAAAGCTCTCAATTGAGCTGAAACTTAATATACACGATTATTTTGGGGGACAATACAGTAACTTAATTATAATTAATAAAAATTAATTGACTAAAACTAATTATTCAAAGAATTACAAATACAGCCACGTCGGTATCATTTTTGGCGACTTAGTGACCATTTTGGCGACTTGTGTCAAAACTTGAAAAGGTTTTTTCTCACATTTTAAAGCGCTCATTTGATCTGGAATTTTCTATACACTATTGTTTTGGGTAACAATATGATAAATTAATTATAAATAATTAAAATTTTTGACTAAAATTAATTTTTAAAAAAATTACAGATACAGCCCCGTTGGTTTCATTTTTAGCGACTTGGGTCAAAACTTAAAAGATTTTTTCCCGCACGTTTCAAAGCATTCAGTTGAACTGAAATTTTATATACACGATTGTTTTGGATGATAATACGATACTTTAATGATAATTAAAAAAAATTGCTATTAAATATTGTGATTCTGTCATACGTATATACATATTTATATTAATTGTAACTATTTAATAAAAAGTAACTAAAATTATTTTTTTTGTTGTTGCTAAGTAGGAATTGACTTAAAATTTTCTTTTTATATTACTTGTTATAAAACAATTACTAATAAACTGAATACGTCAAATATTAAACACAATCCGGACTATTCAGCTTTCCATAGCTCGTTTTGAAATAGGGATATTTGATATTTTTTATTAAGAACTAAGAAATTTTGAAAACACGAGGCAGGTATTATTTTCTATATCGTTTATGGCAGAGGTCAACTTGGGTTCCATGGGATCCTAGGGCTCTGTGGAACTTTGACTGATTTTACGCAAGTGATCTCAGTTTGCTTAATGAAAGCGCTAAGATTTTAGTAAAATTTTAATATTTATAAAAGATTAAATTTTTAAGGGATTTTTTTTGTAAAAATAAATATAAACAGATACTTTATATAACTAAAATAAAGTTTTAAATTTCTTAAAAGTAATGTGCTTTTAGCATGGTTGGATAAATCGGAAGGCTTGCCAATGAAGGAGAAATAACAACTTATCGACATATCAACACATTCGATGTTAAAGTCTAAATTTAAGCAGGAACAGCTCCAACATTTTAGGTTGCAAATTTGCAGAATACGCAGAAATTTCTCACACAGTTATAAACATTCTAATGCCCTTCTGAACAACGTATTTAAGTCAAAAATAATTCTCAACGTATGTGGCAACAAAACAAAATACATAAGCAAGTTAATGCAGAATATGAAATGGGACCCAGATAGCTTCAATATACCTAGACTTCAAAAGTTTGTGTAAAAACATGCAAACACATATCTCAGTTATTAAATATGATGCAATGGTAAATGACACTTGAAGCCCGAATTAATGTGGGTAAATTACATTAGTATATCTTCCCCCCACCCCCGAAATTTTCATGATGCTGTAATAAATTTATTTTACATAAGGTATAGTTAGTAAAAATGGGTCGCAAAAAGTTGAATTTAAATGGAGGGGAGCCAAGAATGATTTGCCTAGGGGGTTCCCTCCCTACCTTCCATTGTCTTTTTTAAAAATTCCGCTGGCGTCAAAGATCGTGTTGTTACACAGTTCTCCAGTAATTTTCAGAAGCATCCACATGGTCGCCAAGTCGCCAAAAAGATGTCAACTTGGCTGTATCGTCAATATTTTGTCAAGTTTAGATTGAAACGCCATTAAAATGTAAGGGACGGCGTTGCTTGCTTACAATTTGAGTAATGATCATGAACAGTTGTACAACATTTTTTTAATTTGTCTTTTCTTAAAGTACCTATAACGTGTTGATGTACTTTAAATATTACTTTAAGACATTCTAAGGCTTGGATGGGGCTCCCCGAAAATACGTTATAGATTCAAGGGCTCCGTGAGTCGACAAAGTTTGGTCTATGGCTAAACGCAATCCTCGCCTGGTTATTTTGGAGATACTGGAAGAATTTGAAAATGCTGAAGAAGCACCAGCCTTCTCTGCCTTTCGGCAAAGCTGATGTATTATTTAAGCCCTCAGTTATAAGTGAACATCACTTCTTGGGTACAATGTATAGGCTTGGTGGCTGCCTTATCTCCAAATTTATCGAGTCTTGATTATTTCTTGAAGATCATCAAAAGATCTGAAACGTCTCACTAGAAACGATATGATTCGTTAAGTAAGTCCACCACAGTTTCACGCGTTTATGAAATACCTGAGATTTTGAAATTGCTCGTTAGTCATTCTGTTGATGCTGCCAAGCTTATATTATTGTTGGTGGTCGCGATCTTAATCATTTATAGTGATACGGGGCTCTAGCACACAATATACGACTCCTTGTATTTCATGATTTTTACCCTTTTCTCTGCTGACCGGTCGTTAGACTCATAAAGTATGTTAAGGGTATTACTACGCGCTGAGTCTCCACCAATTAGGCAGGTTAAAAAATTAGAAAGAAAGAATCCGGGCATTGACATTGGTGTAATGCGGTGGATTTTCTAAGGGGTCGCACTCGAAAATCAGTTGTTTCATTTGTTAATCATTTTTTTCGTAGTTTTTTTAAACTATAATTTATTTGATGATAAATTTTTAATGTAATGTAGTGTACATATTATACATATTTCCATATTCAATATTAAAGCAGAAAATATTTCTTTAAAGTATTAATATCTAGGTCTAATGTAAATTGATAAATATTGTCATAGTAATATTCAATAAGAGAACACACGCAACAAACTTAATTTTAATAAATGTCTTCGAAATTATCTCAAAAAGAAATAAATCGGTTAAAGTAAATTGTTGAGCATAATAATGAAAGATTCATTTAAAAAAAAAACGAATTTAAATTTTAAATGGGAAATTTCTGAGATACATTTTTAAAATGGAAAATTTACTTCTTATTTTATCCTCAAATTGTTTTTAATTCAATTAATTGTATTCATTTCTTATCGTAATCATGTGTATGCGTATTTTAGTTTCAAATGCACTCATTAGAAAATCGTACAATTTCATATTCTAAAGATTTATATAAAGTAATTTAAGGAATTATAAATGATAAATAAACATCACTGAAAACTAGAAAAATAACTGGGGAAAAGTCATTGAAAAACATTTTGATGGTATGGCAGCAGCAAAACAGAGAAAAACTATATCAGTTTATTTTATGAATGTATTATTAATCTAAACTTTTTGTTGTTGCTGTTATCTTGTTTATTTCAGTTAAATTTGACCTTATTTACAATTGAAAGCTTTACTTTTTTTGCTTTTAAGCATAACACAGTTTGTATACCCCCTTTCCAATTTTATTAATGAATTTAATTTTGGTACAAAAAGTTCTGAAACAGTTCTGTACAAAAATTTTGAAACATATTACAGGTTTGGATGTGAGAAAAACATAATTGTAAATTTTTCTGAATACAATTTTAAACTCGTTGAGATTTGTGAAATGAAAAAAATTTATGCAGAATGAAATATTATGACAGTTTTAGAGCACAGGATTTTTAGCGAAAATTGAAATTTTGACTGGAAGCTTGATGAATTTGTATGCTAAATTTATGAACGAGAAAATTGTGCATTTTTGCGACAATAGATGGCAGTACGAAAGCTCTAGTGTATGAGAGAGAAATTTAGCTGCTTTTGTTGGGAAATCAGTATTTAATTCATTATTTCTTACTATCCTGCCAGAATTCTAGGGTAAAGTAACACCAATTAAACAATTCGTTCAGCTTCAATTTCGCGTAAAAAGGTAAATTTTATATGTTTGAAGCACAGCCATAGCCAGTCTTGCGTGGGCCCTTTTTAAGAAAATAAATAAAAAGTATCACATTGATAAAATTTATTTAAAAGTATCCAGTTATTACACATGTTGGGGCCCCTATAGTGTGTAGTGTGCCTGTGCCCTGTAGTAGTGTGTAGTGTGCCCCTGTAGTGTAGCCCCGTATCATTGATACGGCTGGTACGGTGGTAACTACACCTCTGGTTTTAGGAGCTATTAAATAATAATTCGTTCAAAAGTATTTTAAATCGTTATTCAAACTTTGACGTTAAATTAAATAAAAAAAAGATTTAGTTTGAAGATTTTTTTTTACTACGTATTAAGGCAATTTTTTCCCATTTTTACAACGTATTTAATAACGGAATAATAATAAGTATAATATTATACTTAGTGATTCATAGTTTAATTTCCTAAAAAATTTTTTATGAGAATACTTTTGTTAAAACGACTGGTTTTAAAACTTTACCAGCTTTCATCAATTTTCATACTGTTTTTTTTTAAATCTAACTAATAATTTTGCATGTGGAATATATTTTAAATACTATTTTCAAAAATTTAATTTATATATTTAAAAATAGATAAATTCAAAATGAGTTGAGAATTTTTTTAAAAAAAAAGCGGTATGATTAAAAAATATTATGCTGAAGCATTAATACAAAATAATATACTTTGGGAAGCATAAATGTTTCACATTAAATTTATGAAAGATAGGAAGTATTAAAACCGTTTTTCAAAACGCTTTTGACGAATATAACTGTGAAGTTAAATATGGTCAAAATTTATTTATAGTTAAATTATTGAACCCATCAGTAACTAGTTAAATATTATTTCATAAAATTTTCTTTCTTAACGATGGAAATTAGTTTAAAAGTAAAGTACTGTTATGTCAGTTATTTGCGTACGTTTATGTGTAACATATTACACACACAAAGACGCAACAATTAAATAATTTTTCAGTTTTCAAATTCCACACACGCACGCACACACACACACACAGACAAGAAAATAGAAAATCAACTGTCGCGCATGGAATTCACAATATAATATTTAAAGGATGAATAAAGCATCGTAGCAGAAATATGAATAAAAAGCATTCAGTATGGAACGAAGCTGAAAAAGGCTTTATTGACATAATGATCTAGGTACAAATTACTGACTGGCTAGGAGGGAAAACAACAAAATAATTTCTCAATAAGCATTTCTTTCACAGTTATCTGGTACTCTCTGAAAAATACAATCATGCCACTAAGCATCTTACCAAAGCATACAACGCATGTTCGATGGG
Organism: Trichonephila clavata; assembly: GCA_019973975.1. Classification (NCBI taxonomy): domain Eukaryota; kingdom Metazoa; phylum Arthropoda; class Arachnida; order Araneae; family Nephilidae; genus Trichonephila; species Trichonephila clavata. The sequence continues at coordinate 18,886 of BMAO01002327.1, forward strand.
ATTTATATCACCTGGCTAGTTCGTTTTACGGATGTCTTCACTTTCTAGAAGCTCCAGAACAGCATGAGACCTGTGTGGCTCTGCGTAGTCGGATATAAAACAAAAAAGTAGACCAATGCCACCGCAGAGCAGACTCACATGGGGGAGGATAATTTCTCATCACAGTGACGATCTTCGATAAGAGAACCTCTATGCAACTTCTATTTTGTCCGTATGCTTATCATAATGCACATTATATGAATACCCATGATCATTAGTAGACTGCTGCATTCCTCTGGATTTCTTGCTCAGATGCCATGACGGCTTACCCCCCAACACCCCTGTAACTTCACCACAGACTAACGGTCTTACGAAAAAGCAGCGTGGAGTCATGCTAAAAGTGAGTAGGCCATCTTTAGTGATGAATACCGTTTTTGTCTTGGTGAGGTGATAACAGCTTTCGTGCGGGGACTTCTGGAGGAATGGGCCAACTGGGCCCGGGCTTAGGGCCTCAACCACAATGGGGGCTCGACTTGTTTTCGACTAGCAATAAGATCATGATTCGAATAATTTCAAAGGTTAAATGTTTGTATTCTCCAAGAAACTGTGAATTTCGAACAATGTTAACTGGCTACATGTGATGACCATCGTCCACGAACAGGCCTAGGCCTATCACCATACTCCATCATTACTCTTTCAGTCAAAAGGCGGCAGTTGGTCGAGCCCGTTTGTGCGATTGTAAGTGATGCACATATATTTGTTTCGGGTTATTGTTCGTACGAGTATTTGACAACGCATGCTATGTACTGAATACTTTTAAGGCATCTAGGTGGGGACTACGTTTGTGTAGAGGCTTAGGGCCTGCTTTTGCTTAGAGTCCAGAGCCTCAAGAAGTCTTAAGGTATCCTACTACTTGCGAGAACTTTTTAAAAAAAAATTGGAGATATGGAGATTTTTTTGTGGTTTTTACATTTATTTAGTACATTTAAGAAAAAAAGGCTAAAATTAGGAAAAGAAAAATAAATTATTACTACTAAAATGGGAAAAAATGGGTAAAAATTGACAAAAATTCACATATATATATAAACGGAGTCCACTCTGTACCAATAAGTAAACGAACAAATTCTCAATTTTTATGTATTACTTTACTATTCCTTTTTGAAATGACCTTCAGGATAAGAGATTTACAAAAACTAGAGCGCTTTATCTTAGTTGTTATATGAAATTTCTTTAAAAAACATTGGTTATATTCACATAAAGAACTGTAAATTTTGTAATAAAACAGTGATTTAAAAAATTTGAAGGTTAAAACACTTCTACTGTTATACAGAACGTACCAAAATATTTCAGTCAATTATTTAAGAAACCTTTTGAATCGCTGTGTCCCCGTTTGTGCTTTTCGAAAATAACACATTTCGAGAAAAACGCATTTTAAATTTAGACATCTTATGTAAAGTTATGTCATTCGCTTTTACTAAAACACTTGTGATTTTTGTTCTAGTGAATGGAAAATAAAAAATTTGGTATTTTTATAAAGCTAATAAGCTGACCTATAAAATAAAATCATAAAAAAAATTGTCAATTTTTAAAAAAAAATTATGATTTTAGGGTAGTTAGATACCTTAAGACGCTCTTTTTTCCGTCTGGTGAGGCAACGGGGTCAACGTGACAATGGACGATTTGTTCGATTCGGACGTCACCAATCAAGAGAGCAGGATATACAGGATATAGTGGTGTGGGCAGCTAATTTGTAAGATGTTCACCAATTGGGGTTCATCAGAGCCATTTTGACAGCCCAAAGCCCTGTTAGTAAGGTCTTTTGATCAATGACATTCTTGTTGGGGAATATTAGGAAAAACAGTGATGTTTTCGGCAAGGCAAATATGCTGTAAAAAGCAAACATGTTACTATTAATTGGCTGACGTAAAAAAGTACTGAATGAGTATGACTGCATATGTGAAAAGCCAGGCAGCCAGAGACAAAAGCAACGGCTTCCGGACAGTAAACATTCCCCATCCGGTAAGGGTAACAGATTGGTCACTTTCAGAAACCCTCGTATGATGTATATTCACAATGCCAGATTTCTGAGAAAAAATCTGAATTCTGCAAGGAAACTCTCGAGCATTGTTTGCTTTCGTCTGAACTTCATCTGCTGAGAACACCATGACAATAAGCAACAAGATGTTAGAAATAAAATTTAGAACATAAGCATAGGTGATATTCTTTTTCCCGCTGTCCATCATGTATATAAACAAGGACATAGTTTTGAAAAATCCGCACAGGAAAAAGACGAATATGGTGAACACTAAAAGGGAAAATGCATTTTCGAACTCCCTTAGAATCCTCAGCCCTTGTCTGAGTCGATCCTCTTGCTCTGATGATGACGATAATTGTTCATCACTAAAACCGAGCGAGAAAGTGTAGCAGTACAGAATGTAAAAGATTGAAATGGCGAACAATGGTAGGACTTCAAGGTACAAGCTAGTGAATCTATAAATAAAGAAACTGATTTCTCGCATAGACTCGGAGTAAGAAAGCACTTGCGCTACACAGGAATGTAAATCCCTTGGAGAAATAACATAATGTACTCCTCTTGTTAAAGGACAAAAACATATAATAAGAATCACGATGATGGTAACTACCTTTGAGATTCGAGTAAGTCTTTCGTATTTTCGTGTGCTTGAGTCAATCTTCTTGCTGAAAGATTCCAGTTGTCCAAGTAAAAATGGTATATTTTTTATTCTCGTTTGAATAAGCCACCACAAAATCAAAGACAGTACTTTTTCCATCACGCTTAGTAAATCTCCCACAGTGAAATCTTGGATTAAGCAATAGACTTTGAGAAGGAAGTTCTCCAAAAACGCCGAGTGATAGAGTATCGAAAAAATTATTCGCCATTTTCCATTCGATTCTCTTGGATCCAAACCACTCAACAACAATAAAAATAGAACGGGATTAAAAATGTTTTTGATTTTTGGGGAAGCATGAGCTACTTTTTCTATCAAATGAATATTCGTTTTTTCCAGCATTGCTTTTGAAGAAATGGCATGAAGCTTATAATGTGAATCAAAATCTATGCATAAATAATTCAAAATTCTATCTCCTACAAATGATTCTGTATACTGAGTAATCGCCTAGAGTTTTTTGCTGCCGCCATTTTACAAAAGAGGAATGTATCCAATTTAGTTAAAAGCTTTATAATTCTAGAAGATACATCTTACAAAACATTAACACCACTTAGAGAAGCATCAAAGTTTCTATCAGCTTTTCATTCAATATGTCATTCAAAATCCTTAAATTTGTTTCTTGTTACATAAAAAAAATCAATAATAGTAACTTTAATGTCTTACATCAATGTCAAAACCCTTTTTCATCGATTAATCGAAAGTCATAGTTTGGAAAGTTGGTGATTATAAAATCTCTTTCCTGTTAAAAGCATGCAAAGCGAGTGATTCTGAAATATATCAGTTCCCAATATTTCTTATGAAATAAACTAATAGTAAGATATACCCTGCACATTATTTTTATTCAAAAGATTATGGTTATCTACATAAATTTCGCAGGCATGTTTCTTTTGCAAAGTAGAGATCTACTAATAATGGAATTAGCAGAAATAGACTCCCAAGGTTGGGGATTAAGTGGGATTAAGAGATAAACATACTCTTCCGCTTTAGAAATTGAAGTCATCATTTTAAATCAACAGGAGACGTCTACAAGAATGTTTTTGAATACAATAGAAAAATTAATGCTAGGACTTAAATACGAATTTTTAATAATATATAGTCTTATCAACACCACGAGCACGCATGCACGTGTGTGTGTCCACCAGTTCTTCAATTACAACTTCTCCAATCACATTACCAATTTCACCCCAACCCCTAAAAGACGAATAGATAGATTTGATACTGTGTAACTCTATAAGTCTAAGTGAATGTTTATATTAGTGTATGCAGAAATATGCTTTTGCAGGGTTACAAGCCCCTTCCTAAAATCTTTACTCCCCCAAATGAGAGATACATTCATGAGCTTTTGTATTTTTAAGATGAACACTTGTAGGAATCGTTTATCTTCCCTAGTGTATACATATTTAAAAATAATATCAATTATTTAGTCATATTTAAAAATAATATAAATTTATTGCCAGTTTTAACCACAACACAAGTTCGATCCACCAAAGTTAAGATATGCACCCAATTAATTAATATGAAGACAATTAACGAGGTAATGCGAGATATGAGAAGACCTTAAATGCATACTTTGTACACTTATCACCAGTAGCTCGATTTCTTGTTATCTGTTCTTAGATTCAAACTCAAGTGACACACGTCACCTTAAGTAATACAACAATGACCATTAAACATTTCACATTCAATTTGATTAATCAATGCCTGCTAGCACCATCTTATTCTCCTCTAACCTGAAAACCTAGACATTATATAGTCCTAATTTGTATACCATTCTTCTTCGGGATGAAGTTTTATAATAATATGATTTTTAAAGACCAAAAACTTCCCAAGAGGACTAGGCCACTTTCATTAATTTGATATGGATCATTACAAAATATCTTAAAATGTTCTTAAATCTTTATGTCCATTTTTTATTTACAATAATTTAACATTTGGTTTGTAAAAAGGCAATTTACACAACATCTCAAACAAAGCTTATGAAAATTTCTGCATCTGTTAAAGTCATAATTCGAAATCATAAGTCAAAATAACTTTTTAGTGCTACATGTGAAAAATATTGTAATTTTGATGTAACATATTGATATAATTAATTTACTAGCATTAAATATAAATAATTCGTCACATATTACAATAGAAATAATTTAGAAAACTCAGTTTGAGTTGAAAACTAATTTTTAAAACATCCTGATAGCAATAATTATGTGATCGCTATGCTTACAGTGACCAATATAATTGTTTACTTTTCATATTTTCTTTCGCTTTCAGTGAAAAGGAACTTATTGCGTGATAAATATGCATTTGGCAATTTTCGAAGTATCGTTAGTCATATTATTTATTCCTGGTAAATAGATTAAGCTTTGAAGTTTTATTTTTGGAGCATAATACACTGATGAATTATATATAAATATCATTATATACATAATGATTATATATAAACTTCAATAGCTTTTAAATCCCCCACCCTCTTTTTCTCTAAAATAACCAATTCATATCACAATGAACAAGCTTTCGTCGTTTGGATTCGTATAGTAGCTGTGGATATTACGGCCATGTTCTAAACTAGAGTAAAATTACGGAAATTCTTCGAGAACTTCTTTAAACATTTCGCATAATGTTCATGGTTTTCACTTCAAATTTGCTCTAAGCAATGGAAAGAGATTTTTTATACGCCCAAGATGATGTTCGAGTGGTTTTGCCACAATTGAAAAGTAAGACAATGGTGAAAGTAAAAATGAAAAAAATTATAAAGCCAATTCTGTTCCTTTTTATGTTATGCGGCATCGATTCAAGAAACCCGAGTAAAAAGTGGGTTCGTGTTCTCTCATTTGCTTACAATATTGCTTTCCTGGCACTATTCTCAGTAGAATCTTATTGTTTCATAATGAAATCTCGGTATTGGGCTCCTTTGACCACTCTGTTTGTTTATGTAGTACACTTGATAATGTGGTGGCACATACAACTGCGAATGAAAGATATTTTAGCACTTACAGATCTATTGAATTCTCTGATTGGTGAGATTGACTATTCCACTTACAAAAGACTTCTCAAAACCTCCAATGTAATAAGATTTTCCGTGATTTTTCTTGTCAGTTTCGATGCAATACTACGGTCCATGCAGGAAGTAATCTTTAAGCACAAATATAAACTGTGTCCCTTCAAATATTGGTACCCAAATATGGGAAACAATGTACTAATTCCGATTGTCCTTAGTAAATTGGAATACACGTACGTAATTTCCACTATATCTTACTCCTTTGCGGCTTATTATATCTTTTATTTATTCATCCTTTCGGTTTGTCTTCGAGAGCGACAACGATCTAAAATTCAAGTGTGGGAGCTCTACAGAAATGTGTTGAATATATTTAAAAGAATAGAAGGTACTCTTTCCTTCTTAGTGATCTTGTTGTTTCTCCACATATTCCACACCTTTTTTAAAGGCTTGCTGTTCCTTCTGTATGCGGTAAGAGCCCTAAGTTTACCTCCACCTTACATTCAATGCTTCGATTTAGCCATCAATATCGCGTTGGTGATTGCTTTACTGTTTTCTGCTGATCATGTCCAACAGAAAGCTGATAATCTTCGCGTTTCTCTGATAGCATGTTCTACAGAATTGAATGTGCAAATAAAGGTTCTGGAAGACCGTAAGCGTCTTAAGCTGACGGGCTGGGGAATATTTAATCTTAAAAAATCTTTGCTTTTAAGTATTGTTGCATGGTTTTTCACATACACGGCGATATTAATTCAAATGCAATAATCTTTGCTTAGTAAGTAGTAATGATGTGTGTGTGTGTGTGACAATGCTTTGAGAAATCATACCGAAAATGGATTATGTATAATAGCTTCTTCAAAAGTGAAATTGCAGTATCATGAAGGAATATGCTTATCCTTGCGAAAACAGCAGGAATGGTAGATGTAACACTCATATGCAAATATTAAAGGAACAAACGAATGAGTGCACTGGGAAACTTTTTAAGAGGGACAATGAGGCCCCTAGTTGTATCCTATTATTTTCCTTCCCAATCTGTGTCAAATGCGTTCTTCATTTCTTCTGCAGGTGTCGTCTTCTTCACTTGACCATGGCTCAAAATTACGAGTTCCGTCGCCAAAAGCCCCCGAGTAGCTGAACAGTGCAACGTTAATATTCACTCACCCATTCGCTTCTATTTTTCTGCAGTGTACGACTCTGATGTCCCGGTGCACTACACGTCTGCTTAGACCCGTAAAACATCAATGAGAGAGAAATAAGATGAAAGTGCGAGCCAAATGTCATTTACATTTAGGCTATTCAGAGAACTTCAGGAAGTATTATACCGATCATTGTTTTGCTAAAATAATGCTCTGGTACTGGCCTACACAAATGACCGCACCAAGGGCAAGACAACTTGTGCACCCTATCAATGTTAAGTTAAATCGACGGAAATGTACACAAGGGGATATCCTCTGTATCAACATAATACCGCCTAAAAAAACTATGCTCTGGTGAGGGATTGGTTAAGTCTAGAAGAATGGGATGGTACATATTTTCCGAAAGGTAGCCACACCGTTCCACTTGAAACAGTATTGGACAGTTGGTCCAGTGGTGATAACATTAATTCCAAGTCAGGCATGCAATACTTCACTGAGTGTTTAAAGGGGCTCCAGTGGGTATTTGTTTTGCACACAATGGAGCCTTCACGCAACCAGTAGTGGTTGATTTGGCTGCTGACAGTAGTAACCCTGTTGATGGTAAGTGGCTTTGAACATCACATGTTGTGACAAACATATCTGGACGAACCATTCAGTGAATCTCACCTGACAGTGTCATCCAATGTGCATTTGTGCTATCCCCTATTTCTCCGATTATTGATTGTGAGTCCATTTTACCTCACATTTTTGAATTGGACACCCATGATGTCCAAAACGAATGACAATTGCACGCATCTACAATCCGAGACCATGTAGCTTTTGGAAACTCTGGTTCCACAGGTGATAACTGCTAGTATTTAGCTCGCCAACGTTTACTAGGCATATAGTATGCACCTTCCGCCAATCTGTTGCTGACAGAATATGCGGGGAAGCCTTCTGGGCCGGGACGTCTTAAGGCGAGGGCCAATTCTGGGCCCAGGCCTAAAACCTCGCCCTCTGTGGGGGCTTAGTTTCATACTCAACTCTGTTTTAATAATATCATGATCCGCATAGTTTTAATGGTCAAATATTATTCCTGTGCATATTCTACGAAAAACAGGGAATTTCAGACTGCGTGTCAACTGGCAAAAGTGGTAAGACTGTATTATTATGTGATGACCATTGTCCATTTCTAGGTCTAGGCCTAATACCATAAGCAATCATTCAAGTCATTTAGTCGAAATGCGGACATCGATCGAGCTGGTTTGTGCCTAGGTTTTTAAAATTGTGAGTCCTGCAAATTTATTTGTTTCAAGTAATCGTTTGAACGAGATTTCGCAATGCATGCAATATACTGTCTACTTTTAAAGATATCAGGTACGGACTAATTTTGCATAGGGCCCAGGGCCTCAAAGAGCCTTAAGACGTCCCTGCTTCTGAGGGCTTTTGTGTATCATGTAGAAATTTTGTAGTATCATGTAACCCAATGGTTCCCAAACTTTTTTAATCTATGAACCCCCTTTTATAGTCAAAACTTACCCACGAACCCCCTTTAATGTCAAAACTTTCCCAAAGACCTTCAAGTGAAAAAGCTACATAAATGAATAGTATAAAAATTCCAATTTAAAAAAAAACCATTTGTTGAAAAAAATAATTATTGAAATTATAACATTTGTTTAAAATAAAATAAAAAAAATAATGACTAGATGAACTTGATGAGATGTTATGAATGTATTTATGTTCGTCTCAATGTGTTTTTGAGTAGCAACCGCAAATCCCCCCCGAGCATTAGTTTTTAGTCGGTTTCTTTTTTTGAGTGATGAGGTTTTTTACGACACTGAATCAACGTTCAACCAAATCGGAAGACGGGAAAGTAGTCAACATCTTCAGTACAATAACCCATAATGCAAGATATAAAATTGGGATCTGTTTTTGTAACTAGAATTCGTGGTATCCTTGTTCAAACACTGTGGACAACCCAATAATTTCACAACAAAACCCTCATTTGTGGATATATCAATACCATGCTTCGGTATTGGTATGGATTCATCTGTGTTTGGGATCTGAGTTAGCCTACGCGCAAAAGGGTCCAACGCCCAGTCGGGAATATCCAAGTGAATTATTGTTATTTATTTAAATTTCCATTTTGATTTTTCATCGAACCTTGTACGAACCCCTTGACATAGTTCAGAGACCCCAAAATATATTTTAATTTTCCACAAACCCTCTGAATAATATCGTGAACCCATGGGGGTCCTTAGGGACCACTTTGGGAACCATTGATGTTTCCAAATACGTACACAAATTCAATCATTTATATTTCCTTGTCACCTCTACTCATCCCTTAATTTGTATTTAGATGTGTGAATTCCTTTATGGTGTTGCATTTTCACTTTAGAGAAGCGATCTTTTTTTAAAAATCTGCAATTGTGAGTGAAAAATATTACAAACATACGCACGCATGCACGCACGGACCTGATGGAATATCTTTGGGATCTTTTATATTAAATCATTTGGAAGGAACAGTTTCGATGAATTTGAAGTATTAATTGTAAAACAATGGCTCAATCTTTATCAAAAAGAATTTAAGCTCCTACAATATATTAATTTTAATGGTTTTTCGTTTTATATAAGCGTTCTTACAATTTGATAACAGTGTATTTTTTCTTCGTTTCTAACATTTTTGTGAATTTAGTATTATATAAAATTATTGAAACCTAATTATAATAAATATGTTGTAAAATTGTATATTTCACGTCTTACTGTTACACAATTAAAATCAGTATTCATTTCATAATTTCCAAAATTAAAATGGTCTTATCATTTCTTAACGGAATGTATAAATAAATAAATAATGGTAAATATGGTAATGATAAAGAATGGTTTTAAAAAATTGATGAAATAACATAAATTTACATTGAAAACAAATAAAGTCAGTGGAATGATATTTAAATTTTATTTACAAATAGTTGTCCTGCTTCTTATTTTATATTAAGGATATATGATTTATGTATACTAAAAATCACAGTAAATTCAGCAAACCTTGACTCTAATACTATATTGTTAAAAATACTCATTTGATGAATTTTGAATTAGAACCAACCAAATTCAAAAAGACTTGCATTCATAAAGGTGAAAATAGAGATTTTTTAAATATGAATATATTATTACGATTGAACCAAAATAGATACATAGGTGAAAAACCAAGCTGCCGAGCTGAGAAGTAAGGATTTTTGAATGGTGAATATACCCCATCCAGTCAACTTAAGATACCTTTGGTCTTCAAGTATCTTGACGAGTCTTCTTTTTAATGTGGTGTCATCAGCAAGAAGAGATATTCTCAAATCTTCAGTTTTCTGTTGAGCTTGGTGTGCGGAGAGTATGATCACAATGATAAGGATAATATTGGCGACGAAGTTGAAGATAATAAATAATGGTATTGGTACTTTATACGTTTTACCTAAATAAATAATTACAAACAAGTATTTGAAGAAACTGTAAAATATATAGGCGAACAATAGTAGCACAAAAAACGAAATCTTTTCTTCCGTTTTCTTAAAAATGTCCAGCACCTTTTCGTACACCTCATGGATGTCATTCTGATGCCTAAATGGCGCATCAAGACAAGCAGAAAGGCTGTAGCAGAAGAGAATGTAGAAGAGGGCGATTGTATATATCAGACTGTTACTGACGTGGGTAGATGAAAAAATGTATGACGCTATGGGAATCAGTTTCCAATCGCCAATACCAGAGGGCGTCAAAGTCAGCATGCAATCAGAATATTTATAATTATATTTAATTTCATTTATGATTCGAAGCAATGGATCCCAAACAATTAAAAGAATAGCACAAAGACATACTACCCGGGAGATCTTCAAGAGTCTTCTATAAATAACGCAGCTAAGATCTTTTCTTAAAGAAAAGACTTCTTCAACTAGTGTAAGAAAGTCTTTCCTCCGGAATCGCACCAACCACCACGTTATTAACTGTCCCATATTAAGAACTATGCCCATCTGAACCTGTAGCGACTTGTTCTTAGAATTTGTCGAATAGCAATGTATTTGTATCGTGAATATTACTAAGTGAAGAATATTGTAAATAACTGCAAGTACCATGACCCATTTCCTATTGGGCTGCTTCATATCAATGCCACAGATTAGAAAGAGAAATAGAATTGATTTGATCATTCTTTTGGTTTTTATACGTGTAGCATTTTCACTTCTCGAAACAAAGCTTGCATATAATAAATTTTGCCATTTTTTCACTTGCGTAGGCTGATAGATCATACTTATTATTTTCTTTCACAAATTCAACGATTACAATAAAATTTAAAAAATATGCTTCGCAAAACTCTTTTTAGAATTTCTCCAAACGTGTGAAAAATAAATCAATCTTTCTTCAGTTTAGAAACTTTTAAAATCATACAAAAGTAACAAATACTTTACCGCATGCACGTTTTACGAGTTCAAAGAGAAGTATGCCTTTTCCTTTCAGTTTAGAAATTCTAAACATTTTATTGCTTTCAAATGTGCCATTAAGTTAATCAAAAAAGATTAAATCTCAGATTCATAGTGACAATGGGCTTAAAAATATTTTATTGTGTTCCACAATGATTTGCCTGAATTTTTATTATGTATGAATCGATAAAATTTATTTTTCGTTCATTTTGTGCTGAGTCATGAGTATATTCCAAGAAAAAAATCGAAAAACTGTAGAATCTGATAAAAAAATAATATGAGGATTTTAAATTTAAGAATTGATTTCTGGTAACCATTGATTCCTATTTCAGATTCATAATGACAATGGGCTTAAAAATATTTGATTATGTTGTACAATGGTATACCAGAATTTTGTTTAGATACAAATCAATAAGCAGACAATCGTTGCAAAATACGATTTTTTACTTATTTTCTACATAGAACTAAAAAACACAATAGGGTTTCCCTAAAAGAAACCCCATATCTTTTGGTAAACAAATAATATGAGGGTTTTATTGAATTCGAAAATGGTTTCTTGTAACTATTGATTCCTAAACTATAGAAAGAGATAAATCATGAACTGATTTTGATTCTTCTTTAACGTTACATGATTATATTGAAAAATTTTTCTGTGAAAGGTAATGGTTATTTATTTTTAGCCCTAATGTTCATAATGATTCCAAAATCATAATTATTATTATAAAATCATAATTATTCCAAAATATAATCGTACTTAAAACAAAATTCCACACAAGGCATATGGGTCCAAGACATTCGACTCTTAGTTCAATTGACAATACAAATAGTTGATACTCCAAATTTCATTCGATTTTAAGTGTTAGCTTTCGAGGTATTGGTAAAAAGTTATTATGGGGCAATATACAGCATTATTTGGAGCTAACAACCTGCAAATTATTTAATCTTTTACTAAGTTATTATTTGTAACAAAGTTTTTCTAGTTAATTTTATTTTACCTCTTTTATGTACATTATAGTAAAACATTTTTTAAATTAATGTTATTAGTTCAAAATTAAATATATCGTTCATAACTATTATATAATATTATTTCAAGGCATACGCACGTAAATTGAATTAATCGAAATGTCATATATCAAAAGTAACAGTATCTCGTTCATTTTATTTTGGATTATGGATCAAAAAATGTCAATTTTTTTATGCTTTTTTTCAAATATACATATTTTTTAAAACATAATAACACCATTCACAAAAAAAATTCCCAAAAATTCATGTAAAAAAAATTTATTTAAATAAATGAGTAATTTACCTGTAAAGTTGGCTTTTTGTATGGCAGAAATCATTAACAGGAATCATTAGAAAGGCAGAAATGATCAGGAGTCAATTCACACTAACAATAAGTATAAAGCTTAGAATATCTAGCTTTTATATTGCATTACAAATTTTATTTACATCTTTTGCATTTACATAAATGATTATGAAATTATTAATCGAAATTCGAAAACATGGTACTACACATAACCCAATATTACAATCTGGACACTATAATCTTGTTTCTCTTCGTACTTTCTTCCCTTTACTGTCTCTTTTTGAGCTGCAAATAATACACTGTCGTGCTGGATCAGTTTTCTTCTTTGTTGGGAGGAATGTAGTCAATAAAGTGTCTTTCAGGCAAGCGTGAAGGGGGGGGGGGATGCTCAGCAAAAAGACGTCATCTTTTTGCAGAAAATTCCTCCTAGTGGTAATTTTCAATTATTCGAAACCTCAGAAAGCACATGTGAAATAATTCGGGAAAACCCCCATTGCATAGTATAAATTTTCACAATGCCCGATCTACATTCGGGATGAACCAGAATGGTACGTTTCGCCTGCCCGAACTCAGCTCGGGAAAAGACGGGAAGAGGTTAATCTATAACAGAATTTTTTGTTTGTAGAAACTCTTAATTTTTTACACAAGAACCATTAGATTAGTTGTAATGGCAGATTTAAATTCGCATTTTAATTTATGTATGCTACTTTATAATTAAGTTATTAAAAAGGATTCGATTTTTTGTACAATTTGTGACGGAACTATGCGTGGCTCAATTAACACCTTAGGGGTTTCTAAAGAGAAATAATTATTTCAACTAACTTTCACCGAAGGTAAGAAAACGTGATTATGCAAATTAAGTTTATTATATAAATTCTGTATTCGCGAGTTTTGGGAGTTAGGGAAGTGAGAGTTCAGGAAGTGAAAAACTAATTGTTAAATTAGTTTGGGATTGTTAAATTGAAATTACCAAAGTGAGGATCGCTCGGATGCGGGGTGATCACACAAGTCGACCGTTAGTGTACAAGGCCTCAGCTATAGGATTTTGGAAGTGCAAGAATTCAGGTACGGTGCTTCTTATTTAAATAGAAGTTAGAGAGTAAATTGTTAATTGCGTCCGAATTAGAAACAAGCTAGTATAAGTTGTAGAAATTAGTTGAATGTCAGTAAATATTATCCCCATGCTAACTGGTCTCACCAAAACTATCTTAATTGGATTATTATTGTGTCTGTGCTGATTATTGTGACAAATAAACGATTTTAGTGAATCATATCGTCTGATCAATTAGTTGCTCCCACACTTCTAGCCGAGACCGAGAGTAAACAAGGGGGATTAGAGGGAAGTAGGAACAGTCCGCCATAACAAATTCACTAGAATACAAATAGTTGACGTTCCGAATTTCATTTGATTTCCTTTCTTAGTTTCTGAGGCATTCGTAAATAGTTGTTATGGGGTAAAATGCTAAACTATTTGGAACAAACTACCTGCAAAATGTTACCTTTTACTATGTTATTAAGTCTTTCAAAGTTTTTCCTAATTATTATTATTTTGTTCCTATGGATAATAAAGCAAAAGCGCGTTTCAATTAATATTAGTTCAAAAATAAAACACATCACTCATAACACCATTTCCCATTTTCGAACATCTCGCCTTAACCCTTTCGTGGGAAATTTATTTATGTTTTAAATTTCTCGCAGTTTTTTTTATGTTTTAATAGCAATTAAACATTAGCATTTAAGAAAATATATTTTATTTTGCCGAATTTTATGTTTAATTTATATTTTAATGGTGGGAAGAATACTTCTCAAGGATCCATTCACCGTCATAAAGAAAATTAAATTTAATGGTGATTATTTGCCGTGAAAATATGAGAAGCATGTTGCAGTGCACGAGGGGACATCACATTCTGCACACATGTAATGGGTCCACTTTTTTTTCTTTCTTGTCCCTTTCTCTGTTACACTCCCTACATCTTCTATAGTTGGAAAATATCTTTGGCATATGATTTCCCACACTGGCTAAGCTCCGCATCTTCCGGAACTACTCACTTCTTTTCTTGGAAGCTAGCAGGACGTCCTTTCCTTTTTCTTGAGGAATATCCGTCTATTAGCTAACGAGCTAATGCTGTACGGAATACTAGCTGGTCTAAGCTTCTGTTTCTTTTGTTCACTTGCTGTAGCATGCAAATATTTACGATGGCAATGTCAATAAGAAAATAAAAGATACGAAGCAAACATTTTACAGATCTTCTTCATATTTGGTATTTTTTTTTTTTTTGATAGACGCGATCAACCCCTCCCATGACATCGTTATATACAGCGACAGCTTTTGGACAAAGTACATCTTTTTTAGTATTTTTTTGTCCGATTTACAATGTCATAATCGCAAAATTATGTGCAGTAGCACAAAACTGAAACAGAAATTAGTCTTCCAATCGTTATAATAGCAAGAACAATATATTATAATGGATTTTGCGCTTCTCATTGGGGTATTTTTTAAGATCATGTTGATGGGATCTCTTCTTAAGACCCACGAAAGGGTTAAATGGATCCGCAATTGATCCTTATAAATAAAAAACCAGTTCTTCCACGCACCTTGTTAATGTTGGGTTGTTATTTAAATCTTCAGTTAAAAATTTTATTATTTGGATTTGGGAAACCAGCTTTAGGAAAAATTAAAATAATAAGTAAATGAAAAGAAGTTTTAGAGAAAATGTTACTTACACAGAGTCTCTCTGCAAATAATAAAAATCAAATCTTTATGGATGTGGCATGCTTTGTGTGTCTACACAATCACTTTTTTCATCAGTGTCATTTGGGAATAAGGAATAAAAATATCAAAATAAACTTAAGTTTATTTACATAGCCAGAAAAGAAGTAATCTAACAAAAAATAATTTTTCTCCTTGAGTATAAAGGGTATTTTTTTGACAACCGTTGAAGCTTTGTCATAAACCATTTTTAAGTAAAGCTTCTGATAATGGTACATCAATTTTCTGTTAACACTACATTCTGAAAGAGAGTTAAATATTGAACTGTTCCTTACTTACTTTAAATGCAGATTTACAGGAAAAAACGTATTAATAGACACTTAAAAATGTGATATTTTAAGCAATATAAAAACAATAGAGAATACGGAACTATAATTAAATATAAACCAGACTTAAAGGAAATTTTTTTTTATCTTTAAACGTTTGTAAAATTTGACTATAATTTTTTTTGAAATGAAGTGAAAAGAGCATAAACAAGTATGAATCCTCTTCAAAAGGACAACAATATTCCTACTCCTATTAAAAGTATCTGGTTACCTAGCTTGTTTCTTTTTCGTTTGAGTGGTTTGTATTCAAAGAAACAAAACAAACGATATCAAGTTGCACTCGCTGTACTTTTTAACGTTGCTACTCTGTGGGTCATGGCTTTTAAAATATTTTGCGTGAGTCAGACATTAAAGTGGGGTACAGTTTTCAGCGCCATAATTAAAGTAATTCCTCTCATTCTCTGGTGGTTGGTTCGTCTCAGAATGAAGAAGATACTTTCCCTGGTTAAAAAACTAGATTTCTTTGGTGAAGAAATCAGCACTCGTGAAAGAATTTCGAAATTCTCTAAAATGGTTACAGTGGGTGCAATTTCTCTGATCTTTCTGCAATCTGTTATTCGAATATTGATAATTACGATCTCTTCCCCTGTGTGCATTTATCGAGAACTAATTTCCATCAGCAAAAGAAACAGAGTAATAATATACATTCTGGATGAAGTATTCAATAGATACCCGGTTGCTATTATAATCTTGACAGTCGTGTCGTTCTTTGCAACTTATTGCTATACTTTGTCAGTGGCTCTCCAAGGAAAACATTACACCTCCAAAACCCAAGCGTTTCTTGTCTGCGAAAGAACTCTTCAGATTTTCAGAGAACTCGAAAACGTGTTCTCACCCCTCATTTTGCTCGTCTTTTCGCACATCGTTTTTGACTTTTTGAGGATAATGTTTATCATAGTTTTCACTATAAGATACCATCAATCCATTTACTTATTGAGTACATTTTTAAATTTCATTACAGAAATCATGTTGATGGTTTCTACTGTGCTTGCAGCAGACAAGGTCCAGCTTATAGCAAATGACTATCGTATATCATTGTTTACCTTTTATAAAACTCAAGATGGTATCAACTCCTGCGGTGAATGTGCCACTTTTTATGAAGATCGGGAACGTCTAAGGCGTACTGGATGGGCAATGTTTATCACTCGGAAGCCTCTTCTACTGTCTCTCAGTGCATGGCTGTTCGCTTACGGTGTTATACTTCTCTAGTTCATGTGACCAAACCGATGAGGAAAACATTGTTAACTACAATATTGCTAATGATAACTACTATGATGAGAGCAACATTCTTTAACATGAGATTAATATTAACCCTTTATAAGGTCATTTTTCAATTCCTACTATTATCTCACTCTCTCTCTGTTTATATATATATATATATATGTTGTTCAAATTTTCAATCGTTAATAAAATTCTTTCTATTCATCCACAATCAAGTTCAAATTAATTTTTTAATTTTCTAGTGGATGACACTTGAATGTTAATATAGTTTTTTAAAAACATTAATTCATTAATTACCCGTTAATTAATTAAAATAATTACAGGTTTTCGAAGCCAAATTAGATTCGTCTTCATTGTTGTAACTGTTAAAACAGTGACAAAAGTTGGCGTCAAAAACCAGTTTTTCAGCCAAACTAGCTAAACCACGTGTGCATTGTTACAATAATGCAGACAAATCATGCTCTTTTTTCAATTCCTACTATTAGTTCACTCTCTCCCTATATATATATATATATATCTTTTCAAATTTTAGTCGTTCATAAAATACTTTCTATTCATCCATTCAAAGTAGGAATTGACTTAAAATTTTTTAAATATTACTTGTTAAAATAGAAATAAGATAACATCTCAATAATGATTCCACTTACAAAAGCCCTTTTAAAATGTTCTTAACGCCTTATTTTTCATTCACTATATTTTAACTTTTGGTTACTCAATAAATTCCTTCTATTATAAACCTTTCAATTGTACAGGGGATGAAAATTTTATATTTGGTTGTCGTCATTCGTAATAGTTAAGCAAAAGAGACTTTAACAGCTATACATGAAAAATATTACAATTTTTATTGAATACACATTGAGATATAAATAATTTACTAACACTATTCTAAAATAAATATAAATAATTCATCACAAATTACAATAGCACCAAAGTAAATAATACTCAAAAATCACCAAATACTCTGTTGAAAACTGATTTTTGATAATACCGTGACAGAAATAATTATGTGATTACAATGCTAAAAATCACCAACACCCATATTTACGGTTTCAGTGAAAGGGAACTTATTGCGTGATAAATAAGCATTTCACAGTTTCCGAAGTATCGTTAAGTATGGTTTCTATTGCAGGTAAGTAAATTAAGCTTTGAAATTTCATTTTTGATGCATTATATACTGATGAATTATATAAATATCATTATATAAACTTTTACATCCCTTCGTCTTTTACATTCACACTGTAGCAGTGGTTTATACTGTAACTCATTAAGAGGGAGTAAAATTTGTGAAATTTCCTGCGAACTTTATTTGAAATATTACATTTTTTTCATGTCTTCCGGTTCAAACAGACACTTAGCAATGAAAAAGGATATTGTATACGTTCAAGATGATGTTCGAATGGTTGTTCCACAGTTAAAAAGTGGGATAATGGTGAAACTAAAAATGAAAAATATTCTAAAGCCAATTCTATTCCTTTTTATGTTATGTGGGATCGATACAAGAGCCCCGAGTAAAAAGTGGGTTCGTGTTCTCTCATTTACTTACAATATTGCTTTCCTGGCACTATTCTTAGGAGAATCTTATTGCTTCATAATGAACTCTCGGTATTGGGCTCCTCTGGCCACTCTATCTGTTTATGTTGTACACTTGACAATGTGGTGGTTCATACAGCTACGAATGAAAGATATTCTTGCGCTTGCAAATGCACTGAATTCTCTAATCACTGAGATAGACTTTTCTACATACAAAAAACTACTCAAAACCTCCAATGTAATAAGATTTTCCGTGATTTTTCTTGCTTGCTTGGATGCAGTATTACGATCCATACAGGAAGTAATCTTCAAGGACAAATATAAACTGTGTCCCTTCAAATATTGGTACCCAAATATGGGAAACAATGTACTAATTCCGATTATTCTAAGCAGACTAGCATACACGTACATTATTTCTGCTATAACTTACTCCTTTACAGCCTATTATATCTTGTATTTATTTATCCTTTCGGTTTGTCTTCAAGAGCGACGACGATCTAGAATTCAGTTGTGGGAGCTTTATAGAAATGTGTTGAATATATTTAAAAGAATAGAGGACACTCTTTCCTTCTTGGTGATCTTGCTGTTTCTCCACATATTCAACGCCTTTTTTAGAGGTTTGCTTTTCCTTCTGTACGCTGTAAGAGCCTTAGGTGTACCTCCGCCATACATTCATTGCTACGATTTAGTTACCAATATTGCGTTAACTTTTATCGTCTTGTTATTCGCAGAACATGTCCAACAGAAGGCTGATAATCTTCGTGTTTCTCTGTTTGCAAGTACTGCAGAGTTGAATGAACAAATAAAGGTTCTGGAAGACAGAAAGCGCCTTAAATTGACGGGTTGGGGAATATTTAATCTTCGAAAATCTTTGCTTTTAAGCATTGTGGCATGGTTTTTCACTTACACTGCAATATTAATTACACTGCAATAATATTTCCTTAGTAGGTAGTAATGATGATATTTACGATTTGAGAAATCATACCCAAAATGTAGCAGTACATTCCTCATATATGAAATTGCTACATTATGAAGCAATGTGAGTAGTATTATAAAAATAACAGGGATAGAAGCAAACTCATATGTCAATGATAACGGAAACAAACGAAAGTATGCACTAGTGAGCTGCTTATGAATCCTTTATTGTACTCCGATGGACACCTATAAAATCCTCTAAATGGGGAGGCATTTTCTCAATTAGGCCGTTAATTATATCCTGAGATATTCCTTTCCAAGATGAGTGCAGTACAGATCTCAATTCCTCTATGGAGCGCTACTTCTCCTACATTAATTTACGTACACGCATGAAATTTGATTAACTAGTACGGCAAACTATGTATAACAAAAATTGGTATGGGTTTTACGATAACATAATTGGAATTCATATAATACTTTGTGGTGGCTGGGTCCTATTTTGGACCCCGCTCACTCCGCCCGGCGCGTCTCTAAGTGTTGGAGGAAACATATCATCACCAACAAAAGCCATAATAACAATTATATTTATTCAGGACTGATAAACACTTAAACAATCACAAGTTTAATTATAAGTAGTAACCTAGGAGTGATTCCCTAATACGACGATTAATCCTAACACTCAATTCTAATACGCAAATCCAAGTAATCTCGGCTACCAGAAATAGACAAGGAGATAAACACTTGCTAACCACAGGTCGGTACTGAATCTATTTTCTTCAATGGTCAATCTAACAATTTACTCTTATAATTTATACCTATCAAACGCGTGCTAAGTTCGTGAAGTGATTCACCGACGATACTTACTAGATAGCTTGGCTACTCCTTCTCCTACATTTACAAAATATATATAGACTTTATATAGTCGAACTAATTAACATATAACTATCTCGTGTTTTTCCTAAAAAGGCTGTGAAGTAGTATAAATGCTGGCCCCAAAGTTTCCCAAGAGGATTAGTATTGATATCTCGCGAATAGCCCCGTCATAACTTCTTTTTATGAATACTTATTGAAAATTCCTTAAAAAATGCATAAGTCTTGAGTTCAATTATTTTTAAAAAAAATAAGTATTGCTTTGATTCAAAAATGCATACCAACTTTTGTTACATGTACTATTAACAATAGTAGAAAAAAAGCCTTAGCATTTTAAATGAATACAAACTAGTAATTTTATTTTTCCGAGATAAGTAAGTTTAAAGTTTTGATTTGCCATAGGGATGTGAATAAAACCGAAAGTAAAAGCTATCATAAATCTGCAATTTTAAGTTTAGAGCTTTCAAATTTTGTGAGGTTATAGAAAAATATATGAAGAATAATTTGGGCTAAAAAAATTACATTTCATATTTTGACCGATTTTTGTGAATTGAATCGTATTGCGTCCTCTTAAAACAGAATCTTATTATTGTTATTATTATTAGTTAAAAGTAAAACATGGGTTTGTAATAATATTTTTCGTTTTTAAACACCACGTCTTAAATGAATACATATTTGTCAACAATGATAACGAAATTTGCAAAACAATAAGCAAAATGCACTTTATTTATAAATACACATATAATATAAGATTTTTTTTTTAGTTTTGAAAATTTTTGTGGTGAATTTTAATACTTGAACATCTTTACCCAATCGTCCTCTTTAAAATTTATCTAAATTTTACAAGCCGAACAACCATTGCAAATCTAATGTCAGTTTTGAATTCAATGAAGAGCATGTAATTGTCTTTAACACGTGACTGTAATGCATTTAGACCATTAGATAGAAGAGTGGAATAAACTGCTTAAAATTATGATGAATATATGTCCCAGGGGTGTAGCTATGAGACACACAGGCTTTAGGGACCTCGAAGCGTATAAAAAAAAGGGGCAAAATATTATCAATAGTATTACTGACAGAGTTCTCTTTTACGTTGAAAAACTGTTTGTCGCTCTCTTCAAACGGTTAAAATTTTTCCTTGAGTGTTACATCTTTATGCGACATCTTTCCCACTATTGGAAATCATTAAAAGACAGTATCGTTTTACTCAAAATAATGAGTAAACAAGGAGAGGTATTGACTTGGAAAGACGTTTAAAAAAATTCATAATCAAAGCAGCTCGTAAGAAAGACCGTTTGAAGTAAACAGAAAACATTTCCCCTAAAACAAATGTTGTTTGCCTGTAAATGACGATAGCCCTTCCTCTGTTGATTGATTAACTGTAGATAAATGCTGCACTTAGAAGCTACTCGAAGGCTTGGCTTAGTCGGAAGTTTGTCCAGAAATTTTCAATGAAAGAGAATAAAAGATTTTGAATGTATATATACCGGTTCTTTTTTTAAATTTATTTTTATAGCATCCAAATATCCAAATGACCGAATGTATATTTATGGTCAGAAAGGGTTCGAAAACTGTTTCACCTTCTGAGAAAAGATAGGACCACAAAGCTCTAAAAGTCCTCTGCCACCCTCCCTGTCGCTAGTTAATTGTTCCATAAATAGTTATAATGTGGGGCACAATTCTTCTTTCCATTTGTTGGCATTCTAACATCCTGCCGATAAGAGCTTTTAAGGTTTGCTTCATTTCACTACGAAACGGTTTCCCAATATTAACAATGCCCTGATATTTTACATAAAGCATATACAATTAAAAAATTTCCTATTTTTTCTAAAATATTCAACATTTATGAAAAATATTTATTTTTACTTTAGCAAGATTTTAGACATCAGATTATTGGAGAGGATATGCTAAGTTTTAAAGACCAATGTTATACTTGCCAATATTACCAAACTCCACTTTTCCATTGCTTATCGTTATTAAATTTCATATATTTTATGAGAGCGCATACACAGGCACTTTTTTATTTAACGAATTTATTAAATTTTTAAGCCAAATATCATTGCAAATATGTGATAGCAGTCTTTAGAGTCACTCATATTAATGCTATTGCTCGGGCTTCTGAGAATTTGAAGGAAATCACATTCTCTTCAATAGGCTTGAGGGTCATATTTTAGTGATTTCACTCAACTATTTATCAGCAGCATTATAATTATTTGATAGGTTTCCATCTCAAGTATTTCCCCCCTTGCTTTCGAGAAAAACGTTGAAGAAAACAAAAATTGTTTTTCTTTTGTTTTTATTTAAATGCAAGCTTTTCTCTACATCAACTAAATGGCATAACGAAATGAATTTAAGAATTGTTTATTTGTGAAATTATTCAGAATTTAATTAATGTACGATATCCAATATATTTATTATGACTTACTTTACTTTGCACTTCCATTTAAAATGTTTTCTCAACATTTTTAAGCAGCAACACAATTAATTGTAAATTAAGAATAGATGTTTTTCTATATTAATTGTAGTTTAAGAATATATATAGATGTTTTTCCTATTAATTGTAAATTAAAATTAGATACTATTTTCCTCAATGAAATTTAGCATGCAAGATTTTCCTTATAATTGATTTATTTAAAAAAATATTTAAATAGGTAATGGGAAAATTAATGTGCTTGGATTAAATCATACATTTTTTAAAAGCCTAATTTATTTTATTTATTTAATGAAATTATACAGTTTTTTTTAAAAAACATTCCAACATATTAATATTTTCCAATCTAAATTATCATAATTTACTCCTAATTTTCTGGATGATTTTTAACTTTTCATTTACTTGTCTTATATTCATATTTTTCATAGAATAGCAGTAATTAAACAGTTTTTATTTTATAAAAACGTTTAGCAAACTTTTCCATCTTTCAAGTGTTATAAAGATCTGACTTATTTTTATTTTATTTTATCCGTGTACTTGCCAGAAAACGCAACTGTTGTCTTATTAAATTGGTTCATGTTTTTTATATATGTACCGAAAATTACTGTAGTTAAAAAAATGTTACTTATTTTTTTAAATCATATAAAAAGACACAGAAAAAATGTAATAAGCTATTTTATTGAAAGCCAATCATTTCGCAATAATTTTGTAAATCTATTGAGATGAAGCTATTGAAAAAAAATCACATAAAGAGAGAGTCTCTATCTCATTAATTGAGTCTCTATCTCAATAATTGAGTCCCTATCTCATTAATTGAGTCCCTATCTCATTAATTGAGTCACTATCTCATTAATTGAGTCACTATCTCTTAATAAAAAGAGTCACGATCTCTTTTATAGAGGCAATATCTCTTTTATAGAGACACTATCTCTTTCACAGAGTCACTATCTCTTTCACAGAGTCACTATCTCTTTCACAGAGTCACTATCTCTTTTATAGAGTCACTACCTCTTTTAAAGAGTCCCCATCTCTACGATGAAGAGTCACTATCTGCAACAAAATCGCCGTCTCTAATTTTCTGTTTCCATGCTTGAAGTCTATGTTGTTCTGATGCAAGCTGAATTTTTTCATGTCATTACTGCAGCAGGTTTGATGAATCGTTCAAAGTTCTTGCATTTTTAATATATTCCAACGTCTTTAAGAGGATTGTCCAGTTCTTTTGAGTGTTCATCAGTGTTAGAGAAACTACATGCTATAAATACAATTTTTCAGCACCTGATATCTGCAGGAAAACTTAACAGTTGATCAGAATGATGGAAAAGGATTATTATTCAGTTAGCTATTTTCAATAATTCTTCAATGTCGTCGGTGCCAATCACAGGCTTCAGCCTTAGAAGGCTGAAAAATGCAATCAAATTTTATTCCTGTGCTAGCATTTCTTTTTCTTTTTTGGAGCTCACTTCTTGCAATGTTCCAGAAAAAGAATATATCCGAAGGAGTAAAACATGTAAGACATGTCGCGGAAATATATCATTTGCAAGATATTGATAATCCAAAGAAACATGACAGAGAAGGCATCAAACAAGGATACTGCCGTTGTTAGTGACTTATATATCAAATGCTTATACTTTGGAATTGCATTTTTGCAGTGTTCCAGGAAAAAAATGTATCCAACAGAATAAAACATGTAAGACATGTCGCAGAAATAAATCACTTGGAGCATATTGATGATCCAAAGAAGCATGACAGAAAACGCACCAAACAACGAATCCGCCATTATCAATGATTTATTAATCAACAACTTATATTTTCAAAAAAGATAACGTAGTGATTAAATAACAACTTCACTTTGCTTATTCAGACGTTTAACTAAAAAATTTTAAAGGTAACAATGTAATGAAAAGGTCTGTAGCATTTGTTACGAATTTATATTGATTTCAACAGTAGATGCATTGTTGCTTGCTTTGTTAAAATGAATTGCTCTACAATGGTATTGTAACAATAAAAACACGTAAAGAAATAAACCTAGTTTTTTTTTTAAATAGAAAAAAATATACATTCCTTTTTTACTTTTATTAATTATATGTAAATGTAACTAATATTTAAAGTCTTAGAGAAATCTAATTAAATTTTTTTTCTATAAATTCATGTTTAATATTAGTGTTTTGTTGAATACTATAACTTTATGAAACAGAAATTGGAGTACTAAAGCTAAAACTATTGAAAACAAATAATTTAAGCCAATTTAGCTTAAAAACAAACTCAAAACGAGATTACAGCTTCCACGTTAACCGAAGTAAAAAACAATCGGAAAAAAAATAAAATAGGCTTAGCTTTGATAAGTTCTCATGAACAGAATGAAATCATATTTTGAAAAAGAAATTGAAACAGGAATATTAATTTAAGTTAAAGAAAATCTTTGTGCAAAAGAAATAAATCAAACCAAAACTTAAAATAGGAATTTTTAAAAAGGTAAAAAAAGGCCAAAGTTTCTATCAAAATACAGTATAAATGGAAAAGTAGAACTGTAAACATTTTAAGCTTTTTGACAAATCTAAAAATGCAACTATTCAAATATACCTTTTTCAATGATTATTCATTAAAGAAACTATTGTAATTTTCCACAAAGAAAAAAATAAATGAATATATCCAATATTAAATATATATAATGAGATGGAAAAAAATATTAAAACATCTTTTAATAACTAGTACATGAGAGATAATGTATAGTATTCCGCGATAATTGTGATGATGTCATAGCACTTGGGCTGATGAGGTAAATTGTGTCAAAATAGTATTTCGAAAAAATTAAAAGTTATTATAAACATTTTTTTGAGGTGCATATTATTGTGGTTCATAATTTCAGGGTATCAAATTCCATGCGCGAGCGCGTGTCTGGGTTTTTCTTTTTTTTTTTCTTTTGCTACACAAGGCGCGCACAAAGTCTTTTATTAGTACAGATTTTTTTCAATTCTTAATCCAAAGGGAAAAATCTCTATGCTGCCTTTTTCTTTGCATTGCAGTTAATTATATTAATGGTAAAAAGCTGAAGGTGGATTTTATAAATTGAAGGATTTTTGTGTTGATTGTTTATCATAATCTTCACAAATAAAAATTCTCTTTCTAGTATCTTCAGAGTAGAGGAAAAGAATTTGTCGATTAGTCAAAATATTCTTGAAAAACATTGAGAGCAAAATTTTTGGAACACTAATTCAATAACACGAGATCTATTTTTCATATAAAAACTCTCAAAAAACTTATGCGGATATTCACGGAATTCGAAAAGTACGTTGATTTCAGGATGAGAAATCACGTAAGCGAAAAAAATGACATCCTTAATGATGGCATACTGCTTAAGATATAATTAACCATATAAATTAATCTGTTAATCTTGTAAATTAATTTGTTCTGATATACTTACAGTGGTATCAGTTTTACTGAACTGCTACGAGAATTGGGAAAATTTTTAAAGGAATCTCCTTTTTTATGATGACTTTACGAATCTTTTCAAAATTTTAAAATTTTTAAAAATATTTAAGGTACCTTATAAAATAATCATTTAATTGTTACTATAACTACTAATACAAATGGGAATAAAAAGATGATAGGTTGTGATATTACTTAAGATTCGTGTATTGCAAGAAATATGAGAATATTCTTGCTGTATTTTCCCCCTCTCTCTTTCACATTCTTCATTTAATCAATATTTAAATGTGACATTAAAGTTTCCTTGAAGCCCTGTTTCTGCTTATCTTGTTTAAATAATCTTTACGTATATTTGATGGTCGAAACGATAATGCTGGGACTTCCACTTCCCTTTTTAGAGAATGAAACTGTTAACTGTGACTTTCACGAAAAGGAATTGTGTGTTTAACTTTTCTCGTAGAGAATGTGAAATCTAACTCCAGGAGCAACCGCTCCCACTGAATATTTCCTGTAGTAGTTCATTTGAAAGTTTTATTACTTCTCCGTATTTTTTATTTAATCGTAATATGTAACATTTAAATGGCTATAAAATTTTCTTTAGTCATAACAGAGCCTCATAACTGATTACAAAATTATGCTTAACTTCAAGAATTACGTGTGCTCGGACCCGATAGAAATCGAAGCTAGTTGCGAAGAAAAAGTATAAGCTTTTACCTTAATTATTTAATTGGAAAATGGCGTTGTAACTAGATATATAAATTTTAGCAGACTTGTGTCATTCAAAATTGCTGAAATATACTGCTGGCCACCGTAAACGCAACACCAAGAAAGACAAGAGATAGCACAACAAAATTTATTTTGTGGATAACATGTTGACCAAGTATCAAATGATTAAATGTATAGACTTCTGTCAAATGTGGTTCCTGCCAGAATCAGTAGCCAGAGTAGCCGTCATTGTTGGAGATCGCCGCTGCCACACACCTCGGCATTGATTCAAAGAGACTTTGGATGTGTTCTTGGGGTACAGAAGACCAAGCAGATTCCACACGTTGCCAAAGTTGATCTGGTGGGGCAGCTGGGGGTGTAATCTGGGTCAATCGTTGAGCAACCATGGACCACATGTTTTCTATCGGTGAAAGATCCGGAGAGCGAGCCGGCCAGGGAAGCAATTCAATCTGGTGATTGACGAAGAACCTTTGGACAACGCATGCCACGTGTGGTCGTGCATTATCCTGTTGAAATATGGCTGTGGCCAAGCCCTGAAGGTAAGGAAGGACAATTGGCTCCAACACCTCGGAGATTAAGCGCTGGCTGCTTAAAGTACCTGCAATGCGTACTAGAGGAGTGCGAGAGTGATATCCAATACCGCCCCATACCATAATACCCGGTGCAAGACCAGTGTGGCGGTGCATAACGCAGCTGTTCAGCATCCTCTCTCCGTGGTGTCTCCACACTCGAATCCGACCACCATTCATTCTGCCACCACAACTTCATTTCATTCTGCCACCCACATCCTTCTTTCATCGCACCATTGGCGGCGGAGACGTCTGTGGTTCTACGTCAAGAGTAGACCAAGCAATAGACGTCTTGCGGACAGACCACTCTGCTGTAAACGGCGTCGGATGGTACGCGCAGACGCTGCATGATGCGTTCAGACTCAATGTGCTGTGCTATGGTTCGTGATGTGACTGAGTGATCCGTCACTGCCATGCGCACAATTTGCCTGTCCTCACGTAAAGTGGAGCACTGAGGTGGATGCGATCGACCACGTCGGTCCGTCGTACCCTCCTGCATCCAACGGTCACATATCCGCATTACAGTTGTTTGGTTTCGCCCCACACGACTACCGATTTCCCTGAAAGATAATCCACAATCTCGGTAGGCCACTATGCTTCCTCTGTCGAACTCGGATACTTCATCAAAAGCTGATCGCTGTTTTCTACGAGACATAACTGATTGTTTTTTGAAAAAACCACAAGAAAAATACAATTTCCGAACTTGAAATCGTCGAAATCTCCAAGCCTTAAATAGCGCTTTGAGGTGGCGCCACAGGCGTGCGTGATGTGTGTCTGCGCTGAAATTCTAATCATTTGCATATCTCACCTCCGCTAATGCATGTTGTAAATTTCATGTAATTTGCGTGCTTTCTTCAGGGTGTTGCATTTACGGTGGCCAGCAGTGTATTTCCTCTTTAACCATTTTTGTTCTAACTTATAACTTGGTAAATATTTACTCTTGTGTTTTGCACGTATCTTATGTATGTGATTATTTTATGATGCAAAAGTATTTTTCAATATACCAATCGAAGTTAGAGAACAAAATATCTAGAAATTTGGCTATTCAGAATATATTTTCATAAAAAAAGCAATAAGTTCATATTAACAATACAATTAAAATCGTCTTAATATTTTGAGTAGAATGCAATGAAGGATTAAACATCAGGAATGAAAATAAGTTTAACAGAGTCAATGCCTTAACACAAATGCAAAAAAAAAATACCAATAAAGCAGTTTAAAACTAATATGCAATCAAGGTGGTATATAGTATGGGAGTAAAATGGCCCCGTACGTGAAAAGCCATGCCACTAGAGACAGAAGTAGAGGTTTGTGTAAGATAAACATTCCCCATCCAGTGAGTCTTAAGAATCTGCTATCCTCTGTCAATCTCGCGTATTCTCCATTCGAGCAATTGACACCACGATTCGTAAACAGAGATATTCGAAGATCATTTGCTTTCTGCTGCGCATTTTCTGCTCCCAGCACTATGGTAACTATTGTCAGCATATCAACAATGAGATTCATTAAATGAACATATTTTATGACGTTTTGCCCCGTCGACAATATTAAAAGCATCCTCCTTAAAATTCTGAAGACGATGTGGGAAATGATCCCGAAAATAAGGAACGAGAACACTTTTTCGAGGTCTTTAAAAACTCGAAGCGTTCTCTCGTAGACCTTGTATTCGCGGGCCTTGTAGAAGTGTTTGTGACGAAGAGATAAAGACAAAGTGTAACAGTAGCATACATAAAACGATACTACTGTGAAAGTTACAGATGTCTCAGGATATGTATTGAATACTTCGTATAGCAGATACATTATGACTCGCTTCCATCCTTTTAAGGATGACACCACGCCAAGAGCACAGGTGGGAAAAGTATTCGAAGGAGTCAAGTAGCCTATTGCCCGAATAATTGGATGTAAACAGATAAAAGAAATCACAGCGATCGTGGCTAATCGGGTGACTTTTAAAATTCTCTTGTAATCTCGGAGTACAAGCAGATCTACAAAAAAATCTAGCTGTTTGATCAGAGAGAGTATATCTTTCATTTTGATTCTACCCAACCACCACAGACTCAACGGAATGGCTTCCACAACAGCTGCGCAAACTAATCTCCAGTTTGTGTTTCGGGTCATGCAGAAGATTTTAAATGCTTCATTGCTCAAACTCATCAAATGGAAAAGAGTTGCAAATACAATTTGAAGTGGTTTGGTTTCTTTTCTAGAATATAAGCCACTTATTAAGAATAAAAAGAAAACAGGCTTCATTATGTTTTCAGTTTGAAGAGTAGTATCTTTTTCTTTCTTTAAATGCATTTCGTATTAAAATCAGTCTCTTGGCTTCTTTTGGACATTGCAATATTACCAGAATCAGTATCTCTCAACATCGCTGGACTAGACATTTAGATCAGTTATACGCTGCTGTAAACTAACGAGTTAGTTTGAATTTTATACAATTTAGAAATAACCGGAAAATATGTAAAAAAGCTCTTTACTTATTATTATCATTTTTTTTTTCATTTTTAGATGCTGATAGTAATAATAACTTTTAAACTATCTTAGGTTAAAACTTTCCATATCTGTGAAGCTGAAATTTTTCATTTATAAAACTCAATCACACATTACATACCCGTATTTACCAGATAATTACTTCTGCATTTTACATTAATAGTATTATGGAAAAATCTATTAACGAATAATAAAACTGAATGTGAAAGAAAGACATTGAAAATGTACGTAAACAATTGATTCTTTTAACAAAAAATAATTAAATTCTGTATTCATTCAAACCTCCTTTGTTTTCTAAAAGGATTTTGAATAGAAAAAGGAGCGATGATTAGATTAACAATTTCATACTTTAAAAATTGATTTTGATCTTTCAACTGTGAAGAACAAAGGTAAAACGGGTCAATCCTTTTTTATTCTTGACTTCATTTTTCTTCATGTTTTTTACACTTTTTAAACTAAAGAAAACATACATCTAAGTAATTGTACTTTTTCTTTCGTGTGTAGAAGAATATGTAGATGATAAAAGAAGCACTTACTTTTAATAAGTCGATCGTTGAAAAGGAAACTTAGAATTCAATGTAAAAAATAAGCCAATGGAAACTAAAAAATAACGGAATTATACAGTGTTATCAGAAATGAATGACCCGATTACAAAATTTAATTTCCAGATGAATAGACAGAAAATGATAATTAAGATGATTACTGACAGACTATTTGCAAACGAGACCACACAAAATACCTTCCTCCACTGCGACGCCATTTCCCCTTCTCTACACAATTACAACATTGCTGTCCCCTATTTAACAAAAACAATGTTACAAACTGAAAATTTTATATTTTATCTTTACAATGACATATTAATAATGATTTTCTGTTTACTCTTCGGGGAATTATTAAACTTTGAAATCGGATCATACACTTCTGATACGTAATACTGTGACGGGGCTATCCGAGAGATATTCTGACTAATCCTCTTGGGGAAACTTTGGGGCTAGCATTTATACTAATTCACAACCTTTCAAGAAAAACATGATATATATATATATATATGTTAATTAGTTCGACTATATAAAGTCTATATATATAGGTTTTGTAGATGTAAAAGGGGAGAAGGAGCCGTGAAGCTGACAAGTAAGTTGAACTCTGGAGAATTTACTTCACAAAAACTTAGCGCGCGTTTAATAGGTATTTTCTGAGAATAAATTATTAGATTGAAGATTTAAGATATTAGATTCAGAATCGACCTGAGGTTCATTAGTGATTGTTCTCCTTATCCATTTCTGGTAGTCGGGTTTACTTAGAACTGAGGTATTAGGGTTACTCTACGTTATAGATATCACTCCTGGGTTTCTTCTTATAATTAAACTTGGGATTGTTTAAGTGTTTGTTCAGAGCTTGAATAAATCTATTTGTTATTATGGCGTTTGTTGGTGATGTTTCGTTTCCCCCCACATCTAGAGACGCGCAGGACAGAGGGAGAGGGGTCCCAGTTAGGACTCCTCCCCCACAATACTGATAATTTTGAATCTATACGTGCATGTTTGAGTTTTTGAAAATTAACTGTCCATAAATCTTTTTTCGCGATATACTAATATGGGTTTGAATTTATATTATGTTTTATATACAAAAAATTATATATACAGGACAAATATCGAGCAAAAAAATTTTGCAATATGTATATGAATCGTTTCCTTTGATTCTGCGTAATAAGTTTCAAATTTATTTATTTTTAATGTCGATCGCAATAAGGTGCTTTTCGAAACTTAGCACAAATTATTAAATTGTAACTTTTTCATCCGGGACATTCTTCCTTTCATACAAATAATCTGTTTAAATTAAAAATATTTTACTATAACACTAGGCAGTATAGAAATTTTCTGTTGAATTAACGTAGAATTAGAAGTGGAGAAAAAATTAATCAAAGACAGATATTTTTTTAAAGTTTTAATTAGAAAAACAAAGGCAACACCTAAATACATCACTCAGCACAAGACTACAGGCCTCATGATGTCGACGTTATCACCACTGGAACAATAAATGGCATCAAGTACTGTTTTCTTTCCTGGAAACGTCATCTAACAGCCCTATACATTGAGCGTTACACCAGTCCTGCACTAGACATCCATAGCTTAAGGAGAAATCATGTTCCGACAGCGGATGGCCCTTGTGTGTATTACCGACAGTTCAACATCCCATCGGTATGTTACAACAATTGTTTTACCCATGGATCGGTCAAGCGTGCAGGCCACTTCCGGTCCATTTTTAAAGCAGGACAATATCTTAATGCTGTATTTACTTGGCTTAGAATCGAAAGGGGGAAAAGTCGTTGGATGGAGCAATTAGAGCAATTACAGATTCCTGTATATGTATTTGAAAGTTTATAATACTGGTAAAATAATTAATAAATTCCTTTTTTTATTAGTTCACATTTTAAATTAATTTTAATTTCGTAAAATAGGATATAAATAAACGATCTTACACTATTTTTAACTTTTCACAAAAATTTGATGAGTATTTGGGGTACGACTTTGAATCGATAGCGGTTTGGATAAGAATAAATACGGTAACTTGAATGAAAATGACGTTTTTCTTTGGCTGTCAGCTTTCCTCAATCTCTCTCTCATCGAATTTGTGTGAGCTTTAGTGGATGTGCAGTGCAAGGGGTAGCTGTGCATATTGTAGACCAGGGATGGCGAACCAATGGTACGCGTGCCATTGATGGCACGTGACACAATATTTTGGGCACGCCACCGATCAAAACGGTATGCATTTTAATTCAAAATAATAAAGTTCAATATGAAGGATTACGAACAAACGCGAGTGATCGGTAACAGTCTTCAGCGAGATTTTCTCAGTTCAAAGAATTATCGGAAACGTTTTAGTTTTTTTATGTATCCTGATGTGACTTCATTTATTAAACTAAATTTGTCTCAATTCGATTGGTTGGAGATTGAAAAATTTTAAATGCAATTCCAGTCTAATTCAATATGGATTCAAAAATTAGTTGAAAAAAGGAGAAAGTTGAAATTGATTGAAACAGAAATATTAGCAAGCAATTCAAGTAAAAATACTAGCAATGAAATTTTGGAAACATGGAATTCGATTCCAAATACATTTAGCAGTTTGAAGAAGCTAGATCATGCTATTTGAAACATATTTTCATCTACCTATGCCTGTGAGTCCTTATTTTCAGAGATGAATAACCTTAAAGACTCGCTTAGAAACTGTTTGGCAGATGACTCCAATTCAGCATGCATTCTGCTAAAAGAAACATCGAACAATCCTAATATAAGTTATTGAAGTGAAAACTTCTTTAGCGGCGTTGGGCACTTTTTGGTAGGGGAAAATCTTATGGGTTCGCGTCACCGATATGCTTTGACTGGCGCATGCGCAGTCTGCTGTTCGCATCTTAGACACTTTTTGGATGGGTGAAATCTCGTGCGTTTGCGTCACCGACATGCTTTTAGCTGTATATCTGTAGCTATACAGCTGACCTATAGTGCTGTGTATATCTTATAAGTGAAATTGAATGGAATTAGTGAAAAATTCAATGTGTATATACTGTGCATTGCTCGTTGCGATTCCGAGAATGGGCAATACATATTAATGGTTGCCGTTTATATTTCGCCTGGAAAATCTATGAGACAGATACAACAATTTTTATTCGAAAATTTGATGATTTATACAAAAGAAGGTTCCAAATACTCGAAAAAAGATTTGGCGAAAAATATGATAATGTACCGATGATTTTAAGTGAATACTTCAATATTAACTTTGCAGGTTATAAAAATCTACCACTAATTGAATTTCTAAATGAAACACTTAATTTAAATATGTCCTATGATCGAAAAAACTCAGTACAACAAAATATAAAACGATTATTGATGTGGTTTTTACGTGATACTTAGATAAATTTGAATCAAACATTTTCCTTTCTTACTTTAGTTACCATAAGCCTATTGTATCCTTTTTAGAACAAAATGAAATAATTGAAAGTATAAAAAGTCTAAGTATTGTTGAAATTAATGATGACAATGATGCAAACAATTAAAATAATGTTAAAAATCAAGTACATTGAAATTTAAGTAAATACAAATACTATCCATAAATAATATGATTATGTATTAATTGTTATTTCAATTGAATTGTATTTATATTTTGCCATGATCTTGTACAGCCCGTAATATATTTGAATAATTAAAAACTATATAAACATACATTTAGTTGTTGCTCGGAGTGTCAATAGATGTGAAAACCAGATGGATGTTGATAATTTTAATTCAAATTATGAAATTTCAAATTTTAATACTAAAAGTTCTAAGTTTTCACTTCTATTGGCAGTTTCTATAACTGCCATTTTTTTTTTTATCTAATCTGCAACAGCACACATACTAGCATTAATGTTACCTTAATTTGACTTACATATATATATATATAACTAAAACATTTACTACTATAAAGTACAAAATATAGTTTTTCGAAGAAAATAATAAGTTTTGAGCTGTTAGAATTTTGTTTTATTTTTTCAATAATCACAAATAAAAATTATTTGACGGCTTGTATATACCTCATTCAATATCTCTTTAGAAAAAATGGCACGTTGAGTCCTAAAGGTTCACCATCAATGCTGTAGACGAAATAAGATTTGCATTTGATTCGGCTTGGTAAAGAATATCTCAGGATACAACTACTGCCCACGTTGACACTATGAGAATGCCTGTCCTTGGGAGCACAATAAATGCTTAAAAAAGAAAGAACGTGGAAAGCCACGCGATAAAAGTGAAACTTCTTTGGCGACGTTGGCCGTAAATGCAGGAATAGATCTAACTATATTAAACTGCTGAAATAACTTTAATCAAATAAAATTCGAATTTCATTTATTGTACGAAAATATTTTTATTCAATTTTCTTCATCATCATTTTCCAAGAAAGACGCAATAGGTGTGTGGTAACTAAAGTAGGATATAAAAATCCTCGATTGTAGTCAATCAAGAAAATGTGAGAAAACTGCATCAATCATGGTTCCGTATATTGTTTTTCTTTTTCTAGAATCAGTATTCATTGTCAAATTCAGTGTCCGTTTCAAGAATTCAATGAGTGGCTTTGCTTCTTCTGAAGAAAAATTAACATTAAAGTCTCCAGTTAAGATAATCGGCTTTTAATCATCATCGGATCCAATGATTGCAGCAGCCTCTAATGTGTGCAGCACTAAAACTTTATGGATAAAGATGATAAAAGCTGCGACAGAACTACCTGATGATATATAGATTTTCGCCAGGAATTGCTGCTAGTTTTGCATTTTTTTTTCTTTCACGAAACACTTTTCCTCTTTTTGCATTTGTTCT
Source organism: Trichonephila clavata (assembly GCA_019973975.1). NCBI lineage: Eukaryota > Metazoa > Arthropoda > Arachnida > Araneae > Nephilidae > Trichonephila > Trichonephila clavata. Next base: position 54,038 of record BMAO01002327.1, read on the forward strand.
AGGCTAACTGACTAGATTTTATTTTGATTCAATGGAAATAAAAATTAATAATATAAACTTAATGCATCATTCACAGAAGTCACTGTGTTTGTTTACTAGACGCTATCCGTAGCGATTCTGGCGCGAACGTTAGTGATATATACACAATGCCCCAGACACTCCCGTAACGGGAAGAGCCATATAATGGTAATATTTTGGGTGCGTTTATTTCGTTGAAAAAAGCACGTTTATTACATAAAAACTACGAAAATACGTCACGCGAGTTCGTTACGAGAGTAGCAAGGGTACCTACTTAATGTCACCAATACCTAAGCGCCTTTCGTCCATAGCAGCAAGATATACTTTTGATGCACAATTCCCCCTTAGCAATCGTCCAACTTTTTTACGGATATGACGCAAGTCACGCGGTGTACCCCCCCCCCCCGCTTTCTTTTCCTCCCGCTCGCTATCTCCTCACTATGGCGACGTTTTGGGGAGATGGGGGAAATCACAACTTCCGTTCGCTTTTTCACTGTTACGCAAAACTGGGTAAATTTCACATTCACTCCCGTCCGCAAAGAAGTTTCACTTCAAAAACAACTGAATAGTGCTTACTTTTGAGTATTTCTGTAACTATTTGCATATGAGTGTTGCTTCTACTCCTATTTTTTCGTAATACTGCACACATCTCTTCATGAAATTGCAATTCCACTTCTGACAGGTAGGTATTACACTTAATACATTTTCGACATGATTTCGCAAAGCATAAATATTAGCATTACTGCTTAGTAAGAAAATATTACTGCAGTTGAATTAATATCGCCGTGTAAGTGAAAAACCATGCCCCGATGCTTAAAAGTAAAGATTTTCTAAGATTAAATATTCCCCAGCCCGTCAGCTTCAGGCGCTTCCTATCTTCCAGAATTTTTACTTGCTCCTTCAACTCTGCAGCAATGGCAAACAGGGAAACACGGAGATTATCAGCCTTTTGTTGTACGCGCTCTGCGGAAAACAATACGGTAAGTACCAAAGCGATATTGATGACTAAATAGTAGCAATAGATGTATGGTGAATTTATATGAAAAGAATTCCCTCCATACACAATTAAAAGCATCGTTTTGAAAAAGGCGTTGAATATGTGGAGAAATAATAAGATCACCAAGAAAGAAAGAGTGTCTTCTATTCTTTTAAATATATTCAATACATTTATATAGAGCTCCCACAGTAGAATTTTAGATCGTTGTCGCTCTCGAAGACAAACCGAAAGGATGAACAAATAGAAGATATAGTAAGCCGCAAAAGAGTAAGCTATAGTGGAAGTTACGTACGTATATCCCAATCTGCTGAGAACAATTGGAATTAGTACAGTGTTTCCCATATCTTGATTCAAAAATTTATATGGACAAAATTTATATTTGTCCTTGGAGATTATTTCCTGCATGGATCGTAATATCACATCGAAGCAAACAAGGAAAATGACTGAACGTCTCATTACATTGGAAACCTTGAGTAGTCTTTTGTAAGTGGAGTAGTCCATCTCACTGATCAGAGAATTCAATACATTTGTTAGCTCAAGAATATCTTTCATTCGCAGTTGTATGTACCACCACATTACCAAGTATACTATGTAAACAAATAGTGTGAGCAAAGAAGCCAAATGTCGAGAGTTTAATAAAAAGCAATATGATCTTTCACAGAATAATGTCAATAAAACAACGTTATAGGTAAATGAGAGAACACACACCCATTTTTTCTTCGGGCCTCTAGTATCGATGCCACATAATACAAATAGGAATAGAACTGGCTTTAGAATTTTTTTCATTTTTATTTTTACCATTGTCTCACTTTTCAAGAGTGGAAAAACCATTCTAGTATTAGCTTTGATGGGTAGTAAATCCCTATTCATTGCTCAGCATCGATTTGAATTAGAAGCCAGGAACAAAATGTAAAATAATATTTCATAAAGTTGGCGAAAAATTTTTCTGATTTTATTCGAGTTTAGTGCGTGGCTGTAAAAGCACGAATGCTTATTTACTGTGATATTAGAACATGAATTAGTTATTTGAGAATAAAGAAAAGAATAGAAACAATTTAGATTTATATAATTTTTGTTTATAAAGCCTTAAAAGTTTTGTTGATAATGTAATTTATCAGAATAAGAATCAAATTTTTAAATTTAATATTCTGACTAAAATTAAATATTTAATGATACTTCGGAAATTGCGAAATGAGAATAAATCCTGCAATAAGTTTCACTTCACTAAAATCGAAGGGAAAAATAAAAAGTAAATAGTGATGTTGATGATCATCATTATTATGATCACGCTATTATTTCTTTAACGATATTTTTACAAATTAGTTTTCAACATGAATTTTGGTGCCATTTCAGAATTATTAACTTCGTTGCTACTTTTACTCTTTGTAACATATCATGAATTGTACATATATTAGTTTTGAAATGATGTTAATAAATTATTCATCTAAACGTATTCTATCAAAATTGTAATATTTTTCATTTATAGTATTAAAAAGTTATTTTGATTTGTAATTTTGAAATACGATACTAACCAAATGCAAAACTTTAGCCGCTTGTCCAGTTGGAAGGTCAGTAATAGATTGCATTTATTGATTAACCAAAATTTAAAATATTGTAAATGAAAAAAGGAGACATAAAAAGATATGGAGAGCATTTTAAAATGTCATTTGTTAATGACATCATTGTCCCAATGTTACCTTATTTTTTAAAGGAAACGAAATAGTAATACGAATACATTATATATTGGGTTGTAGTGATGGAAAAAGGAAGTATAGGAGTTATAAAACACGGCTTTGCAGTTTAACAAAATTTTAAATTTTTATGAGATCCCATTTTACATAATTACATTTTGTATTTTTGCACCCTACTTTCAGAAAAAATTAGTTTTCGAAATCCTGTTCTCCAAATACATATTCTTTTCGCCTTGAAAATGAAGGCATTTGAAATTAATTTGGAGTTATAATAATTTTAGGTGCATGAGAACCCTTCCCGCCCTTTAGGAGAAATTAGTCGTTATGTTCCGGCCCCCTTTAAATACTTTATACCCTTGTAAGCATTTCCAATAAGAGTATTATGTGACTGGAAAAAACTTTTTACAGGTAAAATACAATATCAATCTCAATGCAACTTCGAAATTTGGACAACGTAATTACTTGGCATTTTGTTATACAAACCAAAAGATTCAAAGGCATTGAAATGGGAAAATAAAGCAATGTACGTAAAATATGAAGTGTCACCTTTAAAATGTCAATGTGCCAAGCTGTATATTTTGTTTTCACTAAACAAATTTTCAAATATTTTATCTAGTGAGGAACAGATAGGAAATACAGGGTGACTCATAAAGTAGTATCCAGTTTCAATGCTCTATAAATCAAGAAGAATGCAAAGTATTATATATCACCTGTAATAAAATCGTATGAAACAATTTTAAGTTTTGTTGGAGACAGTGTCACAGATGTTCTATGAGTGAAACCTTAGTCATACGACACACATCAAGCCTTTAATCCATTTCCTTTCAAACGCGTGTTAAGGTATCAAGTCCATCGATAGCTGCTGTAATAAGCTGTTTCAGCTTCGTAAAGGACTTTTAGTTTTGCACAAACAGCCCGTAGTTTTAAATTTTTGATACCATTGTTAGACAGATTTACTAATTGGATGCTCTTTTCCGATTTCTGATCAAAAGTGCCGTTGTACAGCAATTGTGGATTCCATTTTGCTAAATTCAAGAACACAGAAGCCTTCTTCAACTGCAGAAACCATTTCAACTGATTAGTAGCATGACACGCCCATTATTGTTTACGTCACTTCTGTCACAAACTTTAAAAGTGCATCTACCTTTCAATTCACTGAACTGGTGCCTGTCTTTGACATTACTGTTTTACAGTATCTAGAAGGTATATATTTCTGTATGAATCACCCTTTACTGATTTAAAAAATAATTGGGTTGTGTGATATTAACTATTTTCAACTCAAATATTTAAGATAAAAAAGATTGCCTTTATTTCTGAGTTAATTTGGCTTCTCAAGCAAATAAAAAAGTTTGATTTGCAGATGAACCTCAAGTTTGCATATGGAGGAATGACAGAACGTGGACTTGTTTCACCTTGAGGAACGTCACCCACCAGTTCCTATCGTGGAGTGTCAGACTAGTCTCTCACCAGGCTTCATGGCTTAGGGTAGCATCCTGTTCAGACCGAGGGCATCTCTTGTGAAACTTTACCGGCAATTTAATATCAATACGGTATTCTGCATAAGAGGTTTGCCTCATGTTCAGTCCTTAGAGCAGGTCATCCCTGGCTTTTTATTCAAGCAGGACACTGTCCGATCTCATGTCACACAATACACTCCCATTTAATAACAATGAACTCGCTTTTCTGTGGCCATCAGCCCCTTCCACAATCTCTCCCCTATTCCAGGTTACGTGGATACTATTCGGTCGTACATCGCACCTGACACCATATGGGCATACCATAGAGTAATTGAGATCTGCAGTGGGTTTAGCTTGGCAAGGAATATCTCAAAATACCATTAACAGGCTCATTTAAAGTATGCTTCTCTGTTTAGGGGTATGTGTATCCGCCCGCGGGCGCCTCATTAAATACCTTAATAAATATTTCTTTAATGTACAATTTTGATGGTTTCTTTAATCACTTGCAAATGGGTGCTTTCTTTACCATATCTATTATTTTCTCATGGCTGCTTATAATTTTTTATGGTGTTTCAATTACACTTTTAAAGATGCATTAAATCGTTAAGCGCAAGTAAAATTAACTAAAGTGTAGAAATGGTCTCAAAGAGTTTGTTGAAAAATATATTTGTTCAATCCGTTTTACAAGTGCGCTTTTATGCGTAGATAAAATGAGTATTTTGCACATAATACAAATATAATTCACAATCGATATTAGTCGAATATCATACAGATTTCACAAATGAAACATTTTACTCCTTCTTATTGATTTAATGATCAATTATTATTATTATTATTTTTCAATTTCTGCAACTTTTTAAAAATTCGGTTTCATTAAGTAAAAACAGTTTTTTTTTGCCAATTAAATATCTTATTATTTGTACTTCTAAAGTGTCTTTTCAGGCAAACTTAAAAGGATAAAAAAATGAAAATAAATTTCAGAGTCGCTTACATTGCCTCTCCGCAAATAATGAAAATCAATTCTTTATGGATGTACAATGCTTTGTCTACCTATACAATAGCTATTTTTATCAATATCTTTGGAGGATGGACGAATAAGAATATCAAAATAAACATAAGTTTATTTTCAACGATAGAAAAGAAGTAATTTAACAAAAAAAATTGAGTATAAAAGGAGTTTTTCTGATCACAACTAAAGCTTTCTCATAAACCATTTTTAAGTAAAATTTCTGATCCTTGAGTCTAATGCTAGCGTTATATTCCGAAATAAAGTTGGCAATCGAATTGTTTCTTACTTATATTCACTAAACTTTTACTCGAAAAAATTATTAACACATATTTGAAAATCAAATATTTTGAATAACATTAAGGAAAATAAAATCGCAATATGGAATGGTAATCATATTATTAAACAAGATTTAAAAGTAATTTTTTATTTTTAAACTTTTTGCTAAGCTTGAGCTATCTATTTATGATAATAAACGTGTAAAAAATTATGAAATGAAGTGAAAAGAGCATATACAAATATGAATCCTCTTCAAAAGGACAACAATATTCCTTCTCATATTAAAAACATCATGAAACCTATCTTGTTTCTTTTTCGTTTGAGTGGTTTGTATTCGAAGAAACAAAACAAACGATATCAAGTTATACTCGCTGTACTTTTTAACGTTACGACTCTGTGGGTCGTGGCTTTTAAAATATTTTGTGTGAGTCGAACGTTAAACTGGGGCACAGTTTTTAGCACCGTAATTAAACTGATTCCTCTCATTCTCTGGTGGTTGGTTCGTCTCAGAATGAAGAAGATACTTTCCCTCCTTAAAAAACTAGATTTCTTTGATAAAGAAATCAGTACTCGTGAAAGAATTTCGAAATTCTCTAAAAGGGTTATTGCAGCTGCAGTTTATATGATCATTCTGCAACCTGTTATTCGAATGTTGTTAATTACTATCTTTTCTGAGAAGATCGCTGTGTGCATTTTTCAACATTTATTTTTCACGGGGAAAAGAAACAGAACAATAATATACATTCTAGGTGAAGTATTCTATATATGCCCGGATGCTATTGTAATCTTAGCAGTCGTGTCGTTCTTTGCAACCTATTGCAATACTTTGTCAGTGGCTCTCCAAAGTAAACATTGCATCTCCAAAGTTCAAGCGTTTCTTGTCTACGAAAGAGCTCTTCGAATTTTTAGAGAACTCGAAAGCGTATTCTCACCCCTCATTTTCCTCGTCTTTTCGTATATCGTTTTTCAATTTTTGAGGACAATGTTTATAATAGTTTTCAATATAAGGTTCCAACAATCCATTTTTTTATTGAGTGCCTGTTTGAATTTTATTACAGAAGTCATGTTGATGGTTGTTACAGTGTTTGCAGCAGATAAGGTCCAGCTTACAACAAATGACTTTCGTATATCATTGATTGCCTTTTATAAAACTCAAGATGGCATCAATTCCTACGGTGAATATGCCATTTTACATGAGGATCGGGAACGTCTAAGGCTCACTGGATGGGGAATGTTTAACATTCGGAAACCTCTTCTTCTATCTCTCAGTGCGTGGCTTTTCGCATATGGCGTCATACTGCTCCAGTTCATGTAACCCAATTGACGAGAATAACATTGTTGGTGTTAGCCATGAAGATATACTGCTCCAGTTCATGTAGCCCAATTGACGAGAATAACATGGTCGGTATTAACAATGAGGATATACTGCTCCAGTTCATGTAACCCAATTGACGAGAATAACATTGTTGGTGTTAGACATGAAGGTATACTGCTCCAGTTCATGTAACCCAATTGACGAGAATAACGTGGTTGGTGTTGGCCATGAGGCTAAGAATAATATTGCTGATTCTAACAATTACATTGATTATGATGACTACCATGATGAGAATAACATTATTTAACTCGAGGATGATGTTAAACAAATGAAAAATACATTCAGAACACTCACGACAAACTTTTAGAGGTGCTTTAAGTAAACCACAAATGCAGTTTCATAAATTATTCTCTATATTTTATTTGAATTATAACTACAGTTTACTGGATGGATGCTTTTGAATTTTTAGAAATCTATTCAGTTTCTTTCATTTTCATTTAACTTCATGAAATTCCAAATTATATTAGAATGAGTTTTAAGACTGCACTTTAATTAGTTTGTTGTTATTTGTTACTTATTTTGTTAACTATCGCCAAATATTAATTATGTGTCTTTTAAATTAATATCACAATTAACTAAGTTAATTACACTTATTTTTTATTATTTCTTTCCTTTGGCTTCATTTTATAATAAAACTAATTACATATATAGTTAAATTCCTTAATTTTAGTTATAACAAACCAAATAACTGTTTTTAGTAATCAGTAACTATCAAGATTGCTATGGAATTTTTTTAAAATCCTTTAATCTTCATTTCTTGAGGAAAGGAAATATTCTCCTCCCTCCCCTTATTTTAGTACATGTATATGTTACCGATAATGCTGGAAAGTCGTTAATGTTCACGTTACCTAGCTGATCTCCAGATTAACTGATTTACTCTATTAACGTGCGGAATAAAGAGCTGTCCTCATTTTACCTAGGTAATGTGCACTAGGTAATTCCATACCGATAAAGTTCAAAAATTTGCTTCTCTCATTTTCTTTTCCATTTTTAGTTTGGTTTTACCAGTGTCTTGTCTTAAATAGTTATTTTTATATGTCATAATGTGCGTCGGCGGCCAATTCGTAGCGTAGCTTATTCCGTTTTTTAAATTCATTTCTGTCTTTTGGCGTTTGAATTTGTATCGTGATATTTGCTAAGCATATATATGGAAAAAGTAATTAAAAACAGCGATAACTCTTACTATTTGACAGCCTACTATGGATCTTTACCCGCCGCCTGGACTCTAGAGGTGGTAGCAATATATAAAAATAAATACGCAGTTGATTTAGATTTGTATATAAATCAAACTTTGTAGCATTTAAATATAAAATATGTTCTTTGAAATTATTTTTAATATATCTATTAACATAGGAATTTATTTTCTTATTTATCCTATTATCGTCTGCTTTGATTTTATATTTTATGTAGCTCTAATTTTTCTTATTATTTATTTTGTTTACTGATATTTAATCGTTTGATTATAAGTTTTGTTCCAAAAGTTGGCATTCGTTTTGAATCTGGATGTTAGAATTCGAATTGATATGTGTTTTTGACACGTAATAGAAAATGCTATTATTTTTACTAATTGATTTAGGTTTTAGATTGCAAAGATTTTATTGAATATCCTTACGTGTAAGTATGTATTCTTGTTTTTTACGTCCTAGACTTATTTAAAAATCTTGTCCTTGTTCCAATTCATTATTTACATCATACTTCGAACACTGAAACACCGAAACAAAAACGACAAATTGGTCAGATAAATTGAAGTCTCGTAGTATGCCAGCAAACACCAAATTAATGAGTAAAATGAAGAATACTTCCTTCGTAAAACAAGATATCAATCATTGGCATAACCAAGTAATTTTAGCGCGTTTTTCACATGTTTTTCCTCAAAAATGCAGGTAGATTTTTTTTAAAAAACATTTTGCAAACAATAAATTTACTAGGTAAAATTTGAGAAAATTTTGTTATAAACTAGCGAAATTCAGAAAAATTTGTAGGGAAATTCGGGAAAACTATGGGAAAATTTAAATATGATTCGGCTCATCTAGGGCACAAATGCGACCCAATGCCGAAACCCGAGGTCAATTGGTTGCTTATTGGCTGAGAAAAAGGTACGACAAAATATGGAACGAAGACGAAATTTGCGTCCTAATAGCGCTTTTTCCCCACTACGTGAAAAACGCGCAAAAAACTTTTTTGGAAGATTCAGAATATAATTGTGTTTAAAGACAAAAATGAAGTATGATTCCATAAATGAAGATGCAAAGCGAATAAAAGTTTTCTAGAAGAAAGAATCATTTCGAGATTATGGAATAATTCAAAGGTATGATGTGTTCTCTGTATAAGGGCTGCAAATCTAAGCATATCTCACAGATAGATTTACTTGTCGCAAAAACTAATTGCTATGTTATTCAAAGTGTCACTAATCTTTAGATTGCACTGATAAGTAAGCATCATTTTATCACATGTTTTTCAAATTCATTTCCTTAATTGTAATAAGATGTAAAACCGATTGATTTTTTGTATTAATGTTTTTTCATTGATTAATAATTGATTCTATCAACTAATTTGTTGATTGTTTGATTTTATTAACGTGATTCTTTAGATATCGAAGAATACATAAATAACATTGTGTTCACTTAAGCGTACAGAAACGCTGCTATTGTTCCGCGAAAGATCTTATTTTCACTTTAACGAGTGCCTAGTAAATAATCGAGTATAGGTAATCAAGGTAACTTAAGAAACGAAATAATTTTAGCACCTTAACATGTCACCATAATCTACACATTACCCATATAATCGTACGAGTGACGTTAATATGACGTACGAGTGACGTCATATTACGTCGCACTCTGCAGCAACACGAGGGCTATTGGCGATTGACCTCTCAATTATTTCCCCCCTGTGGGGCTGCATTTTAGCAACTTAACCTTTGCAGAGTTTTCAAATCCTTAAACGTGATGGCCCTTTCCTGATGGAACCTTCTGGTGGCGACGTCGTTACCAAATTTTGAAGCTTGAATTAATTTTTTTTTTAATTCAAGCTCTCGTTGGATGCTAAATATTGCTGTGGTTTAATTTTGCCGAGAGTACCAGAGCCAAATGGATACTAAAGGAAACTTTTACTTACTTTTACTTAAACCACATAATCATTTGATATGTGACATGCGTGCCTACGATTTTCGCATCCATAAAATCTATCGACACCAGCAGGGGTCGAACCTGCAACTTTAGGCTTTCGGAGCCGACACCTCAATCAAATGACGAGGACGACTCCCGAGTTGACAATCCCTCTCAAAACTACCAAACAATGCCTACGGGAGGAATTTGATATTACTTCCTCACCCACCTCACTATTTGACATCATCGTACATCATCTCCTCTACACGGCGGGTTTTCAGTGGCATCAGGACTTGAGCTTGCGACTAGACAACGTTAGCCATGAGTTCATAACCATAAGGCCAACATGGAGTCACAGGAACTTGAAATGAATTCGCAACAACTAAATTCGAATTTGCTGAGTGGGTGGCTTAAGCGATAACTGGCTGATTCAAAGTTGTTTAAAGGAATGCTGACCATAATCATTTGTAGTACTTTTAAATTACATGAATATGTTTGAAAAATTTTAATTAAAAATATGGTGCTATATTTTACTATTTTCTGCTATGGTCACCAGCTCATGGCTGGCTTTATTTCTGACGAACCTTTTGTTTCGAGTTTTTCTGAAACTAAAAACCCACCGCGTAATGGCGCTGCTGCATGTAAAATATGTTGAAAATTAAAGTCATCACGTTGGCGAAGTGTGAAATTTGGAGAGTGGACGGTGGTTCAAAATTAAGGGATCCGTCGCAAAAAGCCCTCGTGTTGATTCGAAATGAGACATAATATCCAATCAATCAATCAATCTATAAAAACTTGTTTCGTTTCCGAGAAATGCACGTAAAAGTCGACATTATTAATTTTATAAAGAAAAAATTTATAACTCAAAGTGTTTTACTTTTTTAAACCATTCAAGTAATAATAAATCTTACGTAAACATCAATAATCTGAATATTTTACAGGCAGTCTGTACTTCGTGTATTCTTTCAAAAATTCTAAAACAAATTTCGTCTCAACGCATTATTTCATAACAGAAACTATTGAAATCTTTTAATAAAAGATTCAACAATGTAAGAAGCATCCATTTCATGAACAATGAAATCACGTGTTGAAAAAAATCAACAACTTATTGACTTTCACGAATTACAGCTAAATGATGAAAATCGAATTCCATTTTATTTCACAGAAAAGGACTGTTAACTTAATTGGATTATTCGTAGTGTATTCTTGTAAAAATGTTCTTTTACTTGATATTATTTCAGAAGTCTTCCATTACTATAAAACATATTATTTCAGAAATAATAAGTGAGTGGATCGTCCCAGAATCGTTTTAAAAAATGTTGAAAGCAAAAATTAAAAAAGAAAATTTCAGTGATAAAAAATTTATGTAATTATTATTAATAAAATACATTACTCTTTACTTTAATTATATATATTCATCCTTAGATTTCCTTAAGTTTAAAAAATAATTTCTGATGAAGTAAAAATAATTAAAATGTTAGAATGATAAACAAAAGAAAATATAATTGAGTGTATTTTCAAAGCAAACTGAAAAGAAAAGAATATTATCGTTTTCGTTTTCAGTAATAAATATCATAAAACTGATTTTTCTACATTTTTTTTTGTAAGATGAATATATTTGGGGAGGGGGGGGGGCGTCTGTTAAATAATATTCAGATTGATTTTTACACTTAAGCCGTAAGTTTTAAAATGCTTTGACTATAATGAGTGACTTTGGGCAGAATAAATTACAACATTCAAGTTACTTCCTTGAAATCAAAGGCAGTTGTTTTTTTCGAACGTTGAAGATTATTCTCTTTGTCAAAGAACTTGGAATCTTTTTATAGAAAAAAAATGGATTCAAACAGGTAACAACAGGGAATTATGGTATTAATATTTAATTATGATGTATTTTTAATATATAAATTAATATACAAATACTGTAGTACCTCCTGTAAGATACATTTTGAATAAGGCACAATTAATGTTGGTACCGGTTTCTTTGAATATGGACCTTATGTATTTCCTCATTTAAGGAAATTCTATTTAAGTTAGGGTTGGCAACCCTGGGATCCCGGTGTTTCTTCAAATCCCCGGATTAAAATAACTAATCCCAGGATTTAAGTTTTGCCTAAATTATGTTTTGAAATTTTGTCGTAGTCTCTCACTACCCCTAGGGTTATTAATTCCCCTTTGCACATTATCTATGTTTGGATATGTCGGATTCATAATTAATGACTACGCAAATAATAAATCACTATTTATTATTCCTTACGATAGAAATACACAAATATTAATCAAATTTTAAGAACAACAAATTAAAGTGGAGGGAGATTAGAATTCAATTATGAACGACGGAATACTAACTGATACCACGAGGGAATAACACATACAATCAAACTACGCATTTAAATCTAATCTATAAAAATCACAGACCTGATATCTCCTTTAGAAGGAAACTTGAATATTTGTAGAACTTATGAAGTGGCTTCAATCCTGGATATCTTCAGTTACGTCCGAACCGAATTAATGAATCTTTTTCAATAATCTTCCTTCCGCTAACAAACTTCACTTAGTTAAACTAATCTCCTAGAATCACCTTCTTAATCAATCACGTACTCCTCTATCAAACACGTAGTCATCCTCTTCTCTTCATTTCATTTCTCCCTTTTATATCTCTTTCGAACTCGCTAAACCCGAAACTATCTTATTTGCATAAGTCACACTTTCAGCTCTCAGCGGGGATTGGTTAAAATAAATAAAATTTAAAAGTTTATGAGAGAAGGTTAGTGAAACGCGTAAGCACCCGTCACAATTTTTTTCTCATGAAAATTTATATGGACAGCTTCCACTTCCGAAACGAGACATTGCGCCACATTCGTTGCTATTCCCCATTAATAAAAAATGTGACTCATTTGTTTGATGTGTTTATAATAAATTTAGATTTTTCTTTTCTGAATTATCTATCAGGAATCATTTTTCTGAATTATCAGTTTAAGTCAATATAAAAGATGTGTGTTTTTTTAGATTTCTCTCTCTCTTTTTTATATATCAAGAGATGAATTGAGAGTAATATTATTTTGTTATTATAAGTAAATTCTTATAAGCTGTTACTGCTGTTCGGAGTATCGAAAAGTTATTTCTTCAAAATTCTTTCTGAATATTTAAAGTTTGTAAATTAACTCATTTACAGGTGAGTTATTCAATGTTTTCTTCTTTTTTTAATATACAGATAGATAAATTTAATAATATTATTTTGTTATCATTATAAATATATCTTCAAATTTGATTGCGTGTATTAATATTTAAATGTTGTTAAAAATATTTCAAAAAGAATTTTTTAGGAAGGTAAAAAAAAAAAACAGAATTTTATTGGACTGTGAAATATACAATGTATTTATTATTATTATTTAAAAAATTGAAGTCAGTTTTTTGAGTATTTTTATTAGAATTAATTTTAGTGTTGTTATGATTAATTTCTAGTGTTATATGCTAATAAGATTTAAAAAAGGGAAAGTATATATAATGTTATGGGAGTTGTATAATTAGAAAGATTTTTTAGATAAAAATTTCATTTGTCTTACCATGCAGTTATCTATTCCAACTATAATAAATATAAAAAAAATAGTGTTTCAATGAAAATAAAAAATATGGGCTTTTTATTGTTTTAAATTTAGAATAAGATTTTGAAAATCTCAAACATATATCGATTTTTAATTCAAATGGGTCAATTTTTAACGAATTCAAATTGTACTATTTTTAGTGAATTCATTATGTACTATTTTTATTTGCTTTTTTTATAATGAATTAAGTTTTGTTTTGATTTGTTTCAATAAATAATAATATTAAGCCAATTTTTTAGTTATGTTTTTAGTTTTATTATGTAATTTCAGCCATGCTAATGTACAAATATTTTTCATAAATAGTTCAGTCCTAATCCCGGGACCCAGGGATTTGGATAATATAATCCAGGAATTGAAAATATAGCACGGGATTGCAAACCCTAGTGCCTAGATTTTTCGAGCTTTAACCTATCATCGTTAGGATTTTGAGTGACTGTAACGTTATGATTCTTGCCCTTTGTCAATTAATAATACTAAAAATGTATAATAAATTTTTAATAAATTATAAAAATAAGACTTTTAAAATAATAGATGGCATTAAGTGCTTGAGAAAAATAACTTCAAAATCAGTACAAGCACCGAAAATGAGAGCACAGATTCAGAAGAGTAAAATAAAACATCTCCTGTAGCTAGATATCTTCCAAAAATTCTAACTGCATCTGTCCCCTTCAAGTTAGCTGACATCGAACATCCTGGGGGGAGAAATGTCCGTTTTCTGACCCCACTCGCGATGGGGAGAAAGTTACAGAAGGAAATAAGAGAAAACATATCAAATTTCACGGTTCAACATACACACCCGCCTCGAACCCTTCAAGGTTCACCACATAAGAAAACTGACATTAAACATATACAGTACAAAATAAGTAAACAAGATACATTAAATGTAATACCAGATTCACAATACTTTGAAAATAATTTCAAAATATAATTCAGACAAAAATTAAACCCCGGGATTAGTTATTTTAATCCCGGGATTAGAAAGAATCACCGGGATCCCGGGGCTGCAAACCCTAGATATAATTACAAAAGAACATTTAAAAAAACTTTTAGAACAAAAAATCGTTACAAAATTAAAATACTTTTTAAATCTTAAGATCGTTAATGAAAAAGTAATTTAAAAATTAATTCAAAATTAAATAAAAATTAGTTTTAGTTAATTAATTAAACTGAAAAATTAAAATACACTATTTTTAAAACCGTCATTTACTGCCCTTTTACGCTTTCTTTCTCTGTTCATGCTTTTCCCACAGTTAGGATACTTTCCTAATACAGGAAAAAACTTTCAGAAAAAATACTCCGAAAAACTTGAACATACATTCATCCACATTTGCAATAAAACTAATATCTTTGGTAGACATTGTGAGTATGTGTAAGAATTCATGTGATGAAAAAGAAATTTACCTTGAAAAAAAAAAGTATCCACATTTGAAGAATGAATCCCCCCCCCCCCAAAATCTGTCCAACATTCCACAAAATTGTAGTTTTGGTGGTCGCTAATGTGAGTCAGTTTAGTCGAATTAGTGTGGTAAATATGAGACAAACATGAATTCAGAATATCTTCCGAAGCAACATTTTATTTACAGCACAATAACTAACTGAAATTTTATTCTATTGCCAGAAAACATTTTATATTAGCTAAGAAATAAATTACAAAATAAATCGTCTGCTGAAAAATAATATTTAATAAGTAAGGATTATATTAATTTTAATACATAAATTATTATTTAATTAACAAACAATTAATTAATAAAGAATCAATTTATTTATTATAGATAAATAAATTATAATTTAGTTCATTTTAATTATATTTTTAAACATACAAAAAATGTTTTCTATTTTAAATTAAATCGTCTGCCAAGACGAAAGGTAAGAGTTAAGTTTCCTCTACAAAATGCTTACGAAAAAGTAGACGCAGAAATGCGACGAAACAACGAAAACTATCGAAATGTTTAAGCTTGTGAAAAAATCGAGTTAAATTAGTCTGAAAAAAAAATTAATAGGAATACCAATACAAATATAAACAAATAATTAAAGATTTTTAGAACAAAATAATATACGTTGCAATAAGTAATAATTAACAAATTATAAAAAATAAAACTACCAGATAATGTTGGCAACCACAGAACCGAATTCTACAAAACTATTCTGTCTAAATAACGTACTGGACATGCGCGAAAATGCGCCGATACGGTCTCTCCTTCACAGTTACGAAATCGGCTCGATTACCACGCTTATGAATCTCGAGAAAAGCGCAAAAAATAAATCGCACCAATTTTGCAGATGCTTTATTTTAAAAATTAAAGGTTTATTTGAAAATACACGTTTGACATTAGTGATATAAATTTGTTTCCAATATTGCACGATTTAAAAATTAATCCATTAATAAATTGCAAGATTTACATTAATTCCAAAAGTGTTCATAGCTCAGAAACATTCTGAAATTTAAGAAATACCGTTTGTGAAAATGCATTACTGAAGAATAAATTTTGAAGAATGTGGTGCAAATGTAAAATTCTTTTGACTGTTTCTGCTAAATGAGAAAAATGTCGCCAAAAAATGAAATTTTTCGCCAATGATGTATTCTGAAAATGTATTTGATTGGTTGGAAGTTTAGCTGGAATCCTGCCAATTTTCGAGGTAGACAGGTCTTAATACATGTACAGAAAATATTTATTTTCTTGTAAAAAGATATATTTGTACTTATCGGTGCAAGCCATAAAATACCTAATATTTTTTGAAAATGCAAATGGAAATTTACCATTTCAATAATTTTCCGTCGTTTTCCGAGTGTTATCTTGTAGTTATTCTTTCAAAAAAAAACTAGCAACTGCTAATAATTAGGTTTTGTTTGTGAATATCATCACCTTAGGTGACCGCTTGGTTGGAGATTTCACCTAGCAAATCAAAAAACAGTACCTACATCTTTTTCTTTTCAAAATATATTGATGGCCGAAAAATATTTTATGTAATGAATGCCTGAAATAAATGTAAGTAATTTTTGACAGAAATGAAAAAAATATTTCATTATGCTTGTTTCTGTAATATCAATAACAATAAAATATTATACAATGCTATTTTACTAAAGCTTTCTAATGCTGCTATGATCAAAAGATTTGTGAAATGACTGTTTATTTATTCATAAAGCTCACAATGCTTTTTTATATGTATAAAGTTGATCTTAAAAGACCATAAAATATAATCGACTTTAATCAATATCAAAAAATTTATTAGACAATTGAGCACCAATTTTTGATTGTATAATACGTTTTTTTTTTTTTTTTTTTTGCTGTTCTATAAGAAAGAAATAAAGGAAGCTTTAATGAATCCCCACAGATTATTTATTGATTTCTGAAAAAAATAGAAAGACTTAATGATTTGACAATAGAAAAAAGAAATCGTTTGGAATCAAACCGTTTCAAATGCTTTAAAATAATTGATTTAGTTTCTACATAAAATATACATCTCTGACATTTTACTTTCTTTTGTTGTGGAAACAGTACTTCAAAACATTTTATGGAATACCTATTTCACATAGAGAAGCGGGAATACAGACAATTATTTCAATTGATAGATTTACATTCAAGAAACCAAAGGAGCACGATATTTTTCAAAAATAATTTTGAATAGAAGTAAATTAAAACATGCAGACGACGAATAACGCTCCTGTTAAAATACCGATGAAGAAAAATACAGAAGTGGCCATTAAAATTAAAAATATCATGAATCCAATTTTGTTCCTTTACTTTACAAGTGGTCTGTATTCGCCCAAGCGAAGTGCGATTTGCAGGCTTGTTATGTCAATTTTCTTTCATCTTATGTGTCTTGGATTTGTATCCTTCAAGCCTATGAGTCTATTTTGTGGAAACCATTTTAGCGTTATAATTCCAACGTTCTCAAAAATAAGTGCTTTAGTGATGTGGTGGTTAGTAAGAAAGCAAATGAAAAACGTTCTATATTTGATCAAAAGACTTGATTTTCTTAAGGAGAAACTAAGTCACTACCATGATTACAAGCAAGTTTTATTGCTATCCAAATTTCTTACCATCAGTATTGTTTTTCTTATGTCTCTACGGATAACAATTAGAACGTTACTAAATTTTTACTACCCCGACAAAATGCATACTTGTCTCATTCTGTCGCTGCCTTTAATGATTGGTAACAACAGATTCATCAGTTATTTACTGTACCAGTTCGCCGATATATACTCCGATACGGTTTTACCTTACGCCATTATATTGTTCTATATCTTGTATTGTTACACTTTTTCTCAATGTCTGACCAATGAAGATTATTGGGAAACTGAAAATCGTCAAGTAAGTGAAAAAGGTCTTCGGATTATCGAAGATGTGGATAGTATTTTTTCATTTTACGTGTGTTTTGCTTACTTCTACATAGCTTCAAGCTTCACAAAGATGCTGTTTGTTTCATTGTATGCGATGGAACACAGCAAACTGTATTCTATTTATGTGCATTCATTTGATTTTGTAATTAGCGTAGGATTAACCATTGGTTTAGTGTTTATGGCAGAAGGAGTTCAACGAAAGTGGAATAACACCAGGGAAAAGTTGTTGAAGTTTTCGAATTCTTCAACTGATGATCTCATCAGTAAGCAGCACCAGGGGATTTCCGAAGACTATAAATGTCTAAGGCCGAAAGGATTGGAGATGTTCACTGTTAGAAGGCCTTTGTTATTCTGTTTGGTAGCATGCCTCATCACCTCAGCAGTAAACATACTGCAGCTTCCTTTCATAGATATTTAAATATTCCATTCTAACTTTAAGACTGATGACAATGCGTATCTCTACTGCTCCTCAGCCTTTTTTGGTTAATGGGCTAATTCATGTAATGTCAAGGTTAGGTATGTCTTAAGACATGGGTTAAGTCATAGTTACTCATGGTTAGTTATCATAACTGGGCCCGGTGGTGGCCTCGTTTCGTTCTCGGCTTTGTCTTAATAAGATCATGACTCGGATAGTTAAAACAGTCAAATATTATTCCCGTACATATTCCATAAACCGGGAATTTCAAACCGCATGTCAACTGACAAAAGTGGTAAGACTGTATTACTATGTGATGACCGTTGTCAATGTCCAGGCCTAGGCCTAACATCATAAACAAACCTTCAACTCATTTAGTCGAAATGCGGCCATCGGTCGAGCCTGTTTGTGCCTAGGTTTTTGAGATCGTGAGTCGTGCACATTTATTTGTTTTAAATGATCGTTTGAATGAGTATTTGACAATGCATGCTATATACTGTCTACTTTAAGGTGGAGTCCACTTTTCGGTATGGGCCCAGGACCTCAAAGAGTCTTAAAACATCCCTGATCATGGTCATATTTTTGCCATATGTTTCCAGCCAGCCAATCAATTCATAAATTCATGTGACGTCATAGTCATAAGAATAACTGCAATCAACTGTTTTTCCAGCCAATCAGTCCATACGCTTCGCAATTGCCAACTTTTTCTTAAAAAATACATATTTGTTATCAATAATAATGCACATATAGGTAAACAAAACGCACTTGATTTTAAAGTACACATGTAAAATAGGAATTTTCTTTTAATTTTGAAAAACTGTTTGAAGAATCTTAATCCTTGAACATATTTACCCCCATTATCGAATTTTAAATTTTATCTAAATTTGTAAGTTGAGCTACTACAAGTTCAATGACTTTTTTTAATGCAATAGAGAACACGTGTTTTCCATTTTTCATGTGACAGTCATAAATTTAGCTCATTGTTCTGGAATATGTCTAGCTCAGAGTTAGTACATTTTTAAAAAATAAATTCAGCTCAGTACTTACGTTTTTCTTATAAAGTTTTAGTGGTTGAATATCCGGAGGACAGAATCCGCGACGCTCAGTTCTGTAAACGCGTAACATACCACTAAACAAAAGTGATCACTCCTGTCCGGAGGCAGTTACTGGCTTATGTAGATACCACCGCTACAGCACTCCCCCACCAGTGAGTCGGTGGATAGGTGAGCGAACGATATATTTGTTATGGCGAACGTGTGATTCTGACGGCCTTGGATGTTGCGTCAAGTGGATCTGACGCCTTTGATTGATGCGTCAAGTGGTCTGACGACTTTTGATTTCTCTTGTTGCGGTTAGATGGCGCCACAACAGCTGCGAGGAAGGTTGAATTTTTTTCTTAATTCAGTATCAAGATCACCAATGAGGAGGATCACGTCTGGGTCACCAATATAGTGGTTGAATATCCGGAGGACAGATCCCACGATGCTCGGTTCCGTAAGCACGTAACATACCTCTAAACAAAAGTGGTCGCTTCTTTCCGGAGGCTGTTACTGGCTTATGTAATCATATATATAAGATATATAAGGCTTATAAGATCACCAATGATGTTTTATTATGGGAGACCCCTACTTTAAACTCATTTTATACAATATCAATGTAATACTGAAAAAAAATATAATAAAACAAAGCTACATGTAGATAGCAAATAATAAATTTTCATGAAATGATAAAAAAAAAACACCTATGTATATAATTTCATTAAATACCTTTTATTAATTGTTAGATAAATTTTACTAGTTGATGTATATCGATTGAAATTACATTAATTTGTTTTTTTTTATAGTGTAAATAGCTGTTTCCAGATCTGACTGTAAATGTCTCCTTTTAGATTTTGCATACAGTAGGTATGATTCCTTTTCATGGATACTTCCCACTTTGGAGTATGATAATGGAGTTACAGATTTACTGTCAAAGAAGGAAAGCGAAGTAATCATTCCAATGCACAATCAACTTATCGTCTTTAAAATTGTTTATGAACAAATTAAAAATAAGTACTTTGCTTAAAATACTATTTTTACAGAGTACAGATTCAAGAAGATTGCAATCTCTTTTAGTTAGTTGAGAGGTGGGCCCACTAGATAGGACTTTTGAAAGAGAGGAATCAGTATTTTTCCCCCACCTTTCTAACTGCATTACATTTCCAGCAATTCTGTTTTACGTAATTTTTTACATTCACACATTCATTCTTCTCAAAATATCCTCCAAGAAGATCGAGTTGCAATAGTTTCACTCGAGTGATCTATCTTAAATATTTATATTCTAAGAAATATCTTTCATAAATTTTCTAAGATTTTCAATTGTATGAACATTTTTATTAACTAAATAATAGTTAAGCTGCAAATAATTAAATACTATATTCCTGTATGTTGATAAATGAATATTACTATTCCAGGATGGAACTTTAATATTGCTAAAATTAAAAGCATCTCTTTCCTCAAAAGTATTGTTATTTAATTTATGATCCGAATGTATAGAAGTATCCCGATATTTTATTGTAAGTTGGATATTGTTAATTTTGAAACATTTTAAGTAGGGTAAAATTAATCTTAGGTATAAACTATCGATATTTTTATCAAAAATAATTACATCATTAAAATGGATAAAATTCATTATTAATATTTTTTCATAGAAATGTAAAAATAAATTAGCTAAGCTATTACTAACCAGTCCACATCATATGCTAAGACTTTAATCTGTTAACATACAGTGCCATTATAATTAATATAACTTTTCTTAAGAATTAACTTAAATATAATATTATAATTCTGAAATTGTATAACATTATTTAGATAACAATAACACACACACAATCAATATGTTGTTGTTACTGATGCCATCTGTTTGACGTTGTCAGATCGAGGCCCAAGAAATTCATCGCGGCAAAGGGTCTGTCGTTAGAAGTAGCTTCGAGCATCATGCAGGTGACAGTACGATTTGGCTGGGTTCCACCCCAATTTTGAGGGAGAACACCTTGGAGGTGGTCAGGGGAATCCCACCGAAAAAACTAACAACAAGTGTAAAACTAAATAGATACCAGCAACATTTAAGATTACCTACTTAATTCTCCTTCCTTTTTTGACCCCTTCTTTGTATTACTAAAATTTGAGCTATCTCGTGCTTAAAATATTCCACAAATTTGAATTTATTTCATAGTTACATGGATATTGCTTTGCTGAACATGAAATTTTGTCATTAAAAGCGATTCAAATCTAAATTAAATTTGAATCGAATACTTTTAAAAATTGATTGTGAGTTTTTGCATGCAAAAGGAATTGATAATAGTCAGTTTTCAAAGCTAGCGCCTTTATTTCATCAAACAAATTCACATTTTTTATTAACAGTTGAAAAAGTGCATGTAAAATGTAGGAATTCTAATAAATAATACAAATTCAATGTATAGAATAAAATAGTCAAATAGTGAGCAAGAATACAAAGGCAATCCGAAACAGTACATGTATTCATATAAACATTTGCACAAATAAATGATTCACAGAATAGTTCATTATAGTTAAAAAATTTGCGAAAAATCTTATTTTTAAAAAATCATTGGTTCATAAAAAAATCACTCGTATAAAAAATAAATTTCAATACAGTAAAAAACTGTTTAAAAAATTTTAGATTA
Organism: Trichonephila clavata; assembly: GCA_019973975.1. NCBI lineage: Eukaryota > Metazoa > Arthropoda > Arachnida > Araneae > Nephilidae > Trichonephila > Trichonephila clavata. The sequence goes on from BMAO01002327.1 coordinate 76,006, forward strand.
AAAATGTTTTATAAATACTGATATAAAAAAATTATTCACAGACTGGCACCATTACAAATATCAATCTTCGTTGGTTCATTGTAATTTAATTATTAGTATGCAATAAAAGTTTATTAGAGTTGAAATATTCATTTTTTTAAACCCAATAATTAAGATAATCCATATATATATATATAAAATGACCCAAAATTTCAAATTTTTGATGCATTCAAAAAAGAATACTTCTAAAAATGTAACAATGATATTTTTCTAAACTCCCTTCTCAAAATATATACATGTCAACTTTTAGTGATCATGTTTTCATATTTAATTCAATACTCTATTTAGTAAATCCAATATTATGGCCTATGATGGAGTTTTTAATTTGTTGCATTGAAACAAATTTGTAAACTAAACAAAAGCATTTTTTAAAGACATACATTCAAATCCATTAGTTCCAAACATTATTAATAAACTGTTTTCAGTAAGACATGATGTTCTATTGAAATTTGATCAAATATAAAAGAAAATACATATAAAAAATAAAATAAAAATTTTTAATGCAAAAAAAAACACCCTAGGTAAAATGGGTTTTGGAATTTCAACAGCAATTCCAATTTGCAACTTTTTTTTTTTTGAAATCCCCTTTTAACTAAAGTCTAAATAATTATATATAATTATTATATTTTTTAAAAAAAAGGAACAACCAAATATATTTAAAAAAATTATACTTAAACATAAATTTTGATAATTAAAAAAAGTATTTAAAAATTTATTAAAAAATAATATTTATCATGCTATTAATTAATGTTTTACACTTCAAAAAATTCTACATAAACTGTATATAATAATTAGCATCCTTAATAAAATATTATAGATAATTTACATCTTTAACACTTTATGTATTGCTAATAACTAAAATTAACTTAAAATCCTTATTTTCGGAAAATACTTTTCAAGATTGTTAATTTCTTTCAGTTCAATACAAAAAAAAAAAAAAAAACATTAATAACCATAATACTCACAATTGTTAAAGATGTCTTCTACTGAGACACTACATAAAAAGAAAATATTTTGCTTTCTAGAAACATAACTCAAGCGTGTGTTTACATTATATTCATTTGACAAAAAATGTTTCAATTCATTAAAATGTATACATCACAACCATTTATCTAAGGATGGAATACAAGCACAGTAATATTTTACCACAGAACATAATTGCCTCACATCAAATAACTAAGCAAAGAAAAAAGGCTGATGCACATTATATCTGAACTGCACATGACTGAAAGTCCTCACATTAGATGGGTCAGCTCAGTTGTTGTCCTTGTCATTTAAACAAGGTCTTTGCTATTAGTCCATGAGTAGCCTTAAAGTACAACGTTAATAAACAATGAATCACATCAAATAACTAAATCTCACAACCTGTCACCATGAATATGGTAAATTTTACCATGTGGTCACCACACGGACATCTTAAGGCTGAAAAATCAACAAAAAATAGCTCACAAATACAATTTCAATTATTTATTGCTGCAATCACTCCTGTTTAAAGACATCCCATTCAAAATGTTATTAGCACCAGAACAAATTTTGTATTCACAGAATAAAACAATTTTTTAAAAATGTACTACTAGCCCTTTTATTCATAGGAAGTACTCTAGCACTCACAAGTAGCACCAGAACACGGCTGCCTTTTTAAGTATTTTTAAAGCACGGAATTTGTTTTTTTATAGAAAATTCTATAACTTATTTAACTTTTGTATATGAAATTATTTTATATTATACTTATTTTATATTATACTTATTTTATTTTATCAATTCAGGGTCTAATGGAACATAGAAAAGAAAAGTTGTAGCTACTTTCAGGATAAATAGGAATAGAAGTGATGAGCTAAGAGCTCAATTGAAGTAAAGTAAAGAAGCTCAGATACATAATCTAAAGTATCATCCTTACTTAAGGAAACAGAAAAGAAAAAAACACAAAAACAACAATGTTGAAAAGAACACTTATTCAAACTTTTTAATATTCCTGTGTTTTATAGGAGAACAACCAGATATAAGTTCAATTTTACACAAGTAAAATTAAAATAGACAAATTATGAATTCAACAGAAATTATACAAAAATTAAAATTGCAATGTTATGGGAAGAATAGCTATGGAGAATAATTGAATGCAAAATTGTATTTTACAAAAATGATTATATGTCTGCCTTGTATGCAGTGTCAATATGCAAATCTTCTAAAATTGCTTGGTTTGTAAAAAAAATTGCTTCTAAGTTAGGGATTTAGACTAACAGTTTCTCATCTACTGCCATTGTGAATTTTTAATATTTTTAAAACACATTTATATTGATGATCCAATTTCTAAATGAAAATACATGATTAAAAAATATATAATTTCTCATTTTTGTAAAAATATTAAGAAAAATTATTAAATTATTCTGTTGCAGTAAGTTATAGACAAAGAATTAAAAAACAGCAAGCAAATGAATTTCATGAAATTTTTCATACATATAAAAGTAAATTTGATTATTACAAAAGCAAACTTATGTTTTTACAAAGTATACAAAGTGGCATAATTTAATTTGGCTTTAAATAAGCCATACACTTTATCAGCATAGAAACACATTTTTTTTTTGTTTTCCTAATACACATTCAAGACTATTCTAAATTTACTAAATGTTTTTTTTATGGCTACTAGAAATATCACACCAGAACTATGCTAAAGCTACGCTAAAATATTTGACAAAACTATTCTATAATTCAGCATACAAGCTGGACCATTACATATCATTAGAAATTTCAAAAAACTAGTTACAAAAATAATACAGCAAGTGAACTAACTGTATTATTATGATATGTAAAAGTCAGTAAAAAAACATTAGAAATCAAAATTTTCGGTTTATGTTATCAAGATAATTACGAGTAAGAAAAGACACAATATGAATTTAAATTGAATTTGCTATTTACAATCGAGTTAAATGTGTTCAGCTTCTAAAATTAAGCACTAATAAAAGATCTAAAAGTTTATTATATAATACAAAAAGAAATCCCATATTTTAATTATTTACAATTAACCAAAATTTAATCAGAATCACTAGTATAAAAAAATTAGCATTTCATAAGATTATAAAAACATGCTCACACATTTAATTTTACACTGAATTTCAGTGAATGTTTCTTCTTTTTAAAGAAATGTTATTTTGACAATAATTTGTTATAAAATAGTTATTTCAACTATATAATTTGTTAACAAAGTATCAAAAATAATAGTTAAGATTGTTCTGAAGATTGCTTATTTCCTAATTGCTTCAATTAAATTGAGTATTTATTCATTGTAAATTTTTTAAAAAGAGCATTATAGTAGTTTTGAGAAGAAAAACCTTTTGACTCAAGAAATGAAATGAAAAAGGATTAAAAATTTCTATTAAAAAAATTTACCTAAAAATATATGAAAAAATAAACATACCCAATCATTATTAAGCAGTTAGTCTACAAATAAACAAAGAAAAAAGGAACAGAATCAAAATGCTGGATATTTAAATTGCCAAGAGTGAATACTGATTTCTTAAAATCAGAAATAAATTTCAGTACTTAATGTGTATCATAACAGGAAACATGGCTTTAATTTTATTTTTAAAAAATTAAATGTATAAAATCAATCTTGCTTATGTTTCTTCAGATATTTTTTTTTTCCAACTAGTTTCTTGTCAGGTTACAATATAAAATGTGTAATTTAAGCGTGGGTACTTTTAGCATTAAAACACATGTAAATAAAGTTAAAAATTCAAAAATGTATAGGTTTTAAAGTTTTATATATAGGTTATTATGGAAGGAATTATAAGGAAGGTATATATAAATTATTTATTCTTTATCAAAGGTAGAGTTTGGAATTAGAACATAATCCTAGTGCTATAAAAAGTATAAATGTGTAAAAATATTAAAATTTACCTTTATAAGCTTAAAACAGATCATAAAAAAATATTGTCTTATTTTAAAATTATAATGCAATATTTATAAAAAGTACATTAAAGTTATGATTAAAAAACACTACCAATTATTCAAGTATGACATTTTTTTTCCCTATAAAAATAATAATATGTTAATAAAAACAGTTACAAAATTTACTTGTACAAACTTCAAAAAACTTTTAAGGAGTAAAATTGCACAAAATTTCTCAGAAATATTCATTGTGATTAAATATGCAAATTTAGAAACAGTATACATAAGTAAAAAACTACTCACACGCAAACTTGTATTAAAAATACATAAAATGTTACAGTTAATACAAAAGACATCATAGTTAAATACAAATCTTTAAATTACAAAAGACATTACAATCAATACAAATTTACAAAGACCAGTCACGGTGGTTTTCAGTGACACACACAGTCAACACTAGAAAACTGAACTTGTAGAAACTTTTATATACATTCTGAAATAATTATCACAAATAAATAAGAATTGAAGCAACTCTTCATAAAATAAATAAAAATTCTGATGTTAATTTTTTTTTTGATGAAATATTTAATTTTAGAAAAATTTTCAGTATTTACGTACTATCACAACCATATCAGCAACATTAACCATACGATTTCTAAAACTGGAATACACTAATGGGAATATAGAGCGCATAGTCAAAAAATTGTATGTGAAAAATAATACAGAATTGTAAATAAATAATAATAAAAAAATTAACTAGTTTTTATTATAATTTTTTAAATTAATTTTAGGTTATATTATTATTTTAGTATTATATAACATCAATTATAATGAAATATAATTATATTAATAATTTGATAAAATCCCAGATTCGCATTTTAGTATTCAAGCTTGTCATATCAATGAACAATGAAGCTTAGAATGGCAGCAAGGGATGAAATATGAAACAAAGCACATGGTTGCCAATTCAGCACCTATGACATATACTAATTTGGTGAGTTATCTTGAAAGTTGGCATAGTTGCAAAAGTACGTAAGTACCAAACTTTCATTTTTAAAATTTTAATACATGCTATAAAATCTCAGTTGGTTGAAACACAAATTCATTTCGGTTTTCAATTTAAAAAGCATCGTAAAATATATAGAAATATAATTATTCATTAAAAATAATACCTACATATCCAATATATAAAATATATGTATAAATAAATAATTCTACTTTAAAATTAAAGCTAAGAAGAAAGCACACAAACCATAAATATTTTAGTAAATAAATATATTTTAGTCAACAAAACTTTATGCTAAAAACTATAACAATTGGTTACATCATAAAATAACATATATATATAAAAGTCACAATCCTTTTATCTTTAGTCCCAGCATGGAATTTCAAAAGATATCAATTAATAAATAAATAGAATGTGTGTCAAATAAATAACAAAGGAATAAGTAAAAAGCTAAGGTATCACAAATTCAAATCATGCAACACAGTATTAGGAAAAGTGTGGTTGAATTGGTAAATTTATAAATTTATTTATCTGAATAACTAATACATGTTATGCCTTTCTTTATTTGAATTTCAAAACATAATAAGGAATATTACAATTAAGAGATCTTTAAAAGTAAAGATTTGTTTTTCTCTTTAAAATTGCATTCTGATGAATAAAAAATTAACAGTATTTGAAAATAAAAATTCTAAAAGTTAAGCATACATAGCTGGGATAAATTGCATTGATTGCTTTAACAAAAAAGTAATAAAACTTATTCTATTCTACAGAATTACTATAGTAAAAAGAGAGCAACATGATGCATTTAATTTACACTGGATGATTGGTGATGACAATGATGATGAATTCATTAGATCGCTTTAATGGAAACTTCTTGAAACTTTTCTTTAAAGTATTTTACAACATAAAATAGGTGGGAGGGGAGCATATCTAAAAACAAAACAGAAAAACATGCATTTCACACACCAAAACTGTTACAAATTTAACAAATCGCAACACTTTTGTCCATTCCAGTTGACTACTGACTACATGTGGCAAATGAAAACCACGTACAACCGTCACGCAAACCGGGGAGAAGAGCGGTCGTTAGATATTACCCTCCGAAGTCTAGTACCTTGTTTTATCTGGTCCATTAATGACACTTGAGGAGTCAAACGATGGAATCCAGAATTCCAATGTAAATAAGTCTTATCATTCTTTAACCACGGAGCAATATGTGGCTTATCATCAGCCTCTGATTCTATTCTCTGATGTTCAGCCAGTCTGGCATTTAAAGCAGCAACAAATGATCGCTTTAGGAGCCTGTCATTACCAGATAAATCGTTGCCATTTTTCTGCTTGAATGGTTGATCCCAATCTTTTGAACAGTGGAAAAGATCTCCCTGTGATAAGCATTCTTTTAGACGGGGCTTCTGATGAAATTGTTTCTGAAGATCTTGTGAATGAACAGGTTTGGCGCTAAAAGTATGAGTTTTTTCTTTTCTAGCACAATGACCATATAGGGCATTGTCAGCAGCTGCAAACTGATTGTTTGCCTTGGGATCCTTTAGGTCTTGCTTTGAAGTATTCCTAGGAGGAACAACAGGGGGATCACCTTGGCTTGATTGCTTCTTCAGGGTATGTTTCCGCTGTTGGGAAAGGGCAGAGTTCAAATCCTGTATCAGACGAGCCCTACTGTCTGACACATCAGTAACTATATTATTCTCAGAATTGGATGATTCTTTATTCAGAGATAAATTACTATTTTTTTCAGAAAAATTATTTATTTCTACATGCCTTAAGGAATGTCCAAACTTTTCCTGAGGAGAAGATAAAGTTGAATGGCTTCTCTTAAATTCCCTCAGAATAGGAGAATACCTTGTTTCACCAGCACCAGCATTCATGGACTGTTGATTACTATCATGTCGGCTTAAAGTACTTACATCAGAGATCTTTCCTTGAGATGTTGAGGTTGTAATGGAGGATGATCTTCGAACTGGTGTGGGTGGCTTGGGGCCAACAGATGAACCAACACGTTGCAAAGTATTTGCTTTGCGAGGAAGCAAAAAGCCTGTAGACAGACCTAAGGTAATAGAGGAATTTCAGTGATGCAATCAGAAAACAATTAAAAGGAAATAAAAACTTTCATTGCATTTTCCCTACTTTTCAACAAATATCATGAAAATTCATTTATACGGTGGATAAAAAAAGTATCTATACATGGAATTATGATCATAAATGTTTAATTAAACACCCAAAATTATTTACTTCTAAAATAAATTTCTTAGTTAAATAATTTCTATGTAACTATTATGTAGAAAAAATATCAAAATACGTTAAAGTAATAACAAATGCTATAAATGAGACACACAAAAAGAGTTCCTGTACGGTATTAAACAGTTTATACAATGTCTTTTTCATGTTTATTAGATTATATTTTATGATTGGTAAGCCTTTTTAGCTTTCATAACCTCTCAAAAATAGCAGCATGACTCTCACCAGTTTTTTCCAGGTAAAACTTTATTCCAAATGTTGTCAATGGTATTTACCAGTTTAACTTTGTTCTTTTAGTCATATCTTTTTAGTTCATTATCAATTTCTTCATTAGTACAGCCCAAAGAATCTGGACTTTGCAATGGATGTCGGACAACTTACACATCTTCAACAGTGAGCAGGCTGATAACCTTGCCCTCAACTTTTCAATACCCTTAACCATGCTGATGCAATAGCTAGACATAAACTCACCTCCAATCCAGTTATGAAGTACTTCATTCCAGAACTTAATTGCAACTGCATAATTTCAACTACCATAGCCAGACTATGTACAAGACACTGTAAAGGGATGAAAATATTCCCAGATGGCCAAAGAAGTTACAATACTTGTCCTCACTGTTCCGACCATTCACAAATTTCTCCTAATCATGTTTTTAATCATCCTTCTACATAGGCTTAACTCTACAACATACACCTAAACCCTTTAGACCATCAACTGCTTTATTCACCAAAGGTCTTCAACATTGCAAGGGTTGTTTTGGACATCTTTGGTCCCATTTGATTTCTCTGCACAACTTGGACAAGACAACAGCAACAATAACATTGTTCTAATTCAAATTGGCAATTTTTCTGTTCTAAAAACATTTTGCTTCAAGATTTTAAAAAATACACACATGTACCTATATAACTCTTCTTTAGTAAAATATAAACATTCAACTTCTGCAGGACTATAAGCCCGAAAAGCCATTATACCACAACCACCATGTTTAACAGTTCCACATAAATTATCAGTTCAGTTGATTTGGTATTTTATCTAGGTCATAATATAACCATCTGAGAATTATATTTTGGTTCATCATTAAAAAAAAATTATAGAAAACAAAGGTTTATTTGCCTGTTTTTTTTTGCAAACAAAAGATAGTTTTTCTGTTACACAGATTAACAAATGTCTTCTTATGAGCCACACACAAACTGTACCTTACTATTTTAATTACATTTCTTACCGAGAAGACAATTTAATATTATAATCAGTCTAAATTAACTGCAACTAGTGATGCGTATATTAAGAAAATTATCTGGAATCCTGAATTTTTTATGCAAGTAGTTTAACTTTGGAGATCTTCCAAATCAATTTCTAATCTTAAAAGTTTGAAACTCTTTGCACCTTTCAATAATATAATGTATTGTAGACTGAGAATGTAAAATGAAAATTTAATTTAAAAAATAGATCTGTAATAACATATTTTTATTTAAACCTTACAACATCTAAAACTCTAGTATTCAAGAATATATATATATATGGCAGGTCTGGAAAGTTTAACTTCAAAATTAAGTGAATAATAAATACAAATAGAGCAAACTATTTACTACCACATAGGGCAGAGGTGGCGAACCTTTGTGGATCAACAAGCCATTTTCTCTAAAGAAATGTTTAATGAGGTAAAAACGTATTGTCAAATAATTTTGACTTGTGATTACTGGTAAAATTTTTAAACTAAATACTAACGAATCAAAACTCTGTATTTACCTTGAAAAAATACATTTGGCACTGTATTGTTGTAAATGTTTTAGTTATACATTTAACTCAAATTAAACTAACATTAGTGTAACTTCTGTTGTTGCAGATTAAACTGCAAATAATTTATGTTAGGATTGTAAGACAATAACAAATGAGTGTGCTCTCCCCCACCTTGCACACCATGATCGATCACTCTCGATTGTTCGTAATACTTCACAGTGAACTTTGTTATTTTGAGCTAAAATGCAAATCATTTTGATCGGTGGAGTGCCCAAAATATTGCGTCATGTGCCATTAGTTCGCCATCCCTGACATAGGGAGTGTAAGGTGAATAGGACTATTTAAAGGTAAAACGAGCCCTGATGTAATTAGAGTATAATCAAAAAGAGAAACTGGTGACTCCTCCTTATGATGTTGTCTTTTGTTCTACACGATGCACGTCAAATGGCCACTATGTTTGATTCCCCATGCTTGATGAATAATAAAGTACAGATATTTTAAAGATGACATCTTCCTTCATTTACCAGCAAGCCTGGGGCCTGACATATATGTATATTTTCCTCCCTTATTATGCACAAAGAAGAATAAGTTTCTACTGAATGAATTATTTCCGCAGATTTTGATTCAATATAACACTAATTTTAAAATAAACAAAAGAATTACATTTCTTTCTAAAAAAATATTTTAAAATCATATTACAAGTTTAATTTAGAAAGCATCAAGTTACAAAATTTTTATAATATGTGTTAATTATAAAACACCTTATTGTTTCTTATCTTATAAAACCACACTCAAATTTTTAAATGTATTTACACACAGTTACCAAACTTTGCACAACTTGTAGTACAACTAACCTGCAATTGACATAGGTCTCCGTTGGTTATTTTGTTGGCTAAGCATACTAATGTCATTGGAAAGACTTTCAATTTGCCATTCTAAAAACTGTTCTTCTGTTAAACTCCCTTCAGTGGAAATATACATAAAATAAAACAGCATGCAAAACATATGTGTACAACATGCAATAAAATAAAATAACTTAAAGTGCTGAAAGTAAATTAATGAAAGTAAAAGAAACAGTCTCAAAGAATACAAAAAGAAAAAGGAACAAAAAATAAATTCCACATTTACATTGTATAAAGAAAATTAATGGCATAAAATATAAAATAAAAATTTAAGTGATAAAGAAATAAAAATAAATGGTTATAAATAAAAATAATAGGAACAATTTTAAATGGCTTTGAAGTTTTTCATGCAGTTAACTTCATATACAAAATAAGAATTTAACAGTTTAATTTTCTTGTAAAAGAATGCTCTCCATAAGCATTGAATCAGTAGTGAATTGGACTTTTTTTTTCTTTATAATTACATGTAATTTCCAATTAGTCAAAATTATATTCTTAAAATAAGGTGTAGTATTGATAGAAATTTTTTAAAATTAATATGCATTGATTTTCCTGATACTAAGCAATAAACATTTAAGAAAATAATAGAATGAATAAGCATGTATCTGAAATCTATGAATATTATGATCTGTTAGAATTTTTTTTCAATCATTACCGATTCACAAACATTAATAAATCAATACTATTCATATAGTATATAATAGCCATATTTTTTTAGAATGATATATAAATATTTTTTTACAAATACTACTTTAAACACTTTTATTTTAATCAAGATGAATTTAAAGAAAATAAGGATTTATTAACCTTTTAAAATGCATTTCTTGTAAATTTATTCTTTAAATCTTACAATTCTTTAAAATCTTATAAGGAGAAAGCTTCTTTATAAAAGGATATAAATTAAGTTGTTACCCTAAAAACTGTCTAATCAGAAGCACCATAACATGTTATATATATACACATAACATAAAAAAAAACAATAAAAAGAAACATAAATAAAGTTTAAAAGTATGTTTTCAAACCTCTAGATCGTGGGAGAGTTTCACTGCTTCCTCCTGTTGGACGACAATGCTTGGGAATAGCAGGTGATGATGACTCACTTTCAGAAAATGACTTCTCTGAATGCCTCCACTTGGATTGCATTAAAAGGCCCTCGTTCAAAACAGCAGCAAATTCTTTTCGATTCTGAACCTGCAATTCAGCAAGGAACCAGATTTTCAAAAATGTCACAAAGCAAAACGACAATTTCAGAAAAATTTTTAAAATACCAACACAGATATATAGCTCTAAAATAACTTTTTGCATAAAATATAGGTAGAAAACAATGTTATACAATATGGTATTTTTTGTAAAGAATTTATTTATATTAAGAAATCAATTATATAATATATTGAAATGAATTTCTCATTGCAATCAATGCCAAGAAAAGGTTCCTAGAAGCAACTGAGTTTGAATGAAATATAAAAAAAATTAAGAGACATAATTGCTTGTATTAAATAATAAAATTAACAGAAAGGAAAAAAAAACATTTGTTCTTATTAGTAATCAAAAATAGTTTTAAACAAATGTAAATAAGTTTGACATGCTTTACCAAAAGATAACTTGATAAGAGAGTAGATTTACTATTAGACAATGAGATTTTAATATACACTAACCTCTGTATTGACAGTTTCTGGTCTTCCTGGATAGATTTCATCACTTAGGGACTTTTTTGAAGCCAAATCTGATGCATTAGCATAAATAGGATGAGGAACAACTGAAAAAAAAAACAGAAATCATAAGACTTATGTATAAGGAAGGAGAAATTGAGTAATCAATGTGTTTTTGAATCTCTAATTGATATTTTGGTTAACTCATAATAAAATAAATGAGTTTTTGCAAATTTTTTTTGTGTAATTATAATACACTACCGAAAACATAATTACAACAGAATGTTTAAGTGCTAAATCTACCTTGGTCAGGTGGAGTTTGGTTGAAATCAGGCAAACTTCTATTGGGTTCATTATATAACTTTTCGTGCTTTGCTTTCACAGAAGCTGATTTCTCAGGAAGTAATGGTTTAGGTCTGTAACCTTCATTCCTATGAAAATAAGAGCTTAAATGTACCATGCATGAACATATTTTAAATAATCAGAGGTTATTTCACTTATAAAATGGATACACAGTACTTGTAAAAATAATTTAAACATGAAAGTAACATAAAAATGCAAACAAATTTTAAATAGGGAACTAAAACCCTCAATATCTTAGTTCTGGAATTTAAAAAAAAATTACGCATTAAGTAAAGATTTTAAATTATAAACTTTATATAAATCCAACTAATCCTTCCATAACTTAATCCATTTACAGTAGAAAAAATAAAGAGTTTGAAAACTCTCCTTGTTTTTATTTGCTAGAGTTCATTTTAAAAACCTGATACCAAATACAGAGAAGGGAAAAAATAAATGGTTTGTTTTTGTAGTAAATATTTTTAAACTGAGAAAGTAGTAAATAATGAAAAAAGTTAACTTTGTTTATGATTGAGTTACCATGATGAATGTTTAAATATAAGGGTTGCCCAAATAAAAAGTTAACATGTTGAATAAAAAGAATATCTTTACAGGAAATCAAAAGAAATCGTTATCAGCGTTATAACATTTGTCCAATTGCTTCAGCAAAAACTCCATGCTACTGTAGGAAGATCGTGGTTGATTCTTGAAGTCCTGTACAGCTGCCTTCCCTTCATCATCCCAATGGAGATGCAATGCTTTCTTAAGCGCCTAAAGGTTTGGAAGACACAGGATGATAAATCTGGACTGTACAGTGAGTGCCATAACACTTCCCAACAGATATTTTTACTATTGTGCATGTTTCCCAGGAGACGTGTGAATGTATATTATCATGGGGGAATCAGATATCACACATTTGTCACCTTTCTCAAAAACTTTTACACCTGCTGTTTTCAGCCATTTGACTTAAGTAGTGCTCGCTATAGATGTTCACCATTCATCAATATATGTCCCTATTAAGCTCACCTTCCGCACTCAGTAAGTTTGTTCTGGTGCATAATTCCAATCTGGACGCTTTCATGTATGGCACAACTTCACTTTTGATCAATTTCCTCCACTATGAACAAGTTTCACTATTGAACGGTGTATGCAGTGTACTCCTCTTACCACATTTTACATCCCTGTTTGGTGGTGCTGCCAAAGTTTCAATCATTTTAGCACAATTGCACATGTCCACTTTTAATTTGGGCAACCTTTATACATTTAAAATTTAAAAAATCAAACTTTTTTTTAATGAAAACGACAACTAAATCAAAAACTTACCATTAAATGAAAGTAAACTATCTACAGAAAAATATTGAACATTATTCGAAAATACTTTCTAAGGTGATACTTAAGCCAAATTAATTATTCATGAGGAAGAGAAAATGGTAACAAATTAGGAAAATTCAAACTTCTTAAAGAAAGGAAAAAATCATTAAAAATTATTATCATGTGCTTCTACGACTTTAAATATTTCCAGTTCATATTGACAAAATTTATTTTCTTTAAAAAAAAGTAATAGTTTTTTTCAACTTTATGTTGCACCTAAAAACCCACTACAAAAAATTTATTAAAATATTTACCTTTCTGGTAAAGAAGGTCTGCTATAAACAGGAGTTCCCGGCTGACTACTGCAATTCCTGTCTTTAAATTTACTTCCAAAAGACTTAAAAGTTCCAACTGTACCATAATTACTTCTAGGATCAGGACTTTGATCCAGAGGTAAAAATGTATGCACTGTCAAAGCAGGTCGATTGTGATTGGACTTTTCATAAGCTATAAATATGAAAAATTTATGAAGTAAAATAACAATATTAATCCATCCTACTTTAAAATCAATTTGGAATAGAGAGATTTATAGTAGTATTGGAATAGAGATTGGATAGTAGTTAAAATATAAATATGAAAGAGGAAAAGTTACATGTCTTAAAAACTTATAAATTAGTTTTATTGTTTTACAATTCATCCAAAGAATTTTTTTACATCATTATAATTAATTCACTAGTAATTAATTATTCATATTAAAAGAATATATTACGTGAGGTATTAAAAGATTGTTCAAACTTAGCTTAGATAACAAAATTGTCAAAATCATTTCACTTAGAAATAGTCTTACAATTTTTCTTTCTTTTCATTTTATTTTTTATTAAAAAGCAAATTGTATAAATATCTATATAACACTAACAATACAATACATTTCTTTTCTCTCAATTGGAAGTAGATTTGATTCTTACCAGATGATATTGTATGTGGACGTTGATATTTAGTCAGTATGTTAGATGACTCTTTTTCTGGTGAACTTGATTCTTGCAGGCTTGGCCATGTTGAAGTGACAGGAGGTACAGGTGATGAGGGTGTACTAAAAGTGGCACTACTAGATTCATGAAATGTAGAGAGCTAAAAAAAAAGAGTGAAAGAGAAATTTAAAAAAAAATAAGCTGAATTTAAAAATAATACATTTAATTATGAATACCATGATAACATTTCTTACACAGAAAAATTTCAAAGCTCCAAATCAGCAGTTTTTAAACTGTGGTCCACAGCCCCCTGGATGTCCATGGTGCCTTTCTAGGGGGTCTGCAACCTCTCATTGAATGTTAAGATTTCCCTATTTCACAGACTCCGAAAGGTCTCATGCAAAAATGGAAAGATGCACCATCCTATACTAGATCAATAAATTGCTCCCAATGAAAAAACTCTACTAGAACATGTATTTTCATCGAGAATATTAATTCAGTTTTTATAGTTTGCAACTATATAGCCATTACCACAACATAATATTTTCAAAAAATATAGTAGAAACACACATGTGCAAAGATTAAGAACTGAATTCGTAGTCTTAGTATTATTGAGAACCTTTTAAATCACTCAGCCATATGTTGGGAGTCAAGGAAGGGCGTTCAAAATTTGGGGGCCGCAATGTCAGGCTGATACATAAAGGGGGGGGGGGAATCACAATGATCAAAAGCGTATGAACAGCTGCTCTAAATAAATTAAATAATTCTTTTTAATTATTTTTGTATGAAATTCATAGAAGTGTATATTTATTAATTCATAAATTTTCTAAATGTATCTGCAAATGTTAAAATCATTAAAAATTATTCAATTTTTTTTTAAATTTCATGCATTTGAATAGAGAATGTATTTGAAAAGAAAAATATTTATTTTGATTTTTACAAGTAATCAATTTTACACAAAACCAAGAAGGACTTCTGCAAACTGATATGTTAAGTATATTTAAATAAATTCCATGCATGAAGATAAAAATGGAGAAATTGAAAGTCAATCTATATTTTATCAAGGATTGAATGTGGCCACAGTAACCAAGTAGCGACTGATGAGAACTCATGGCCAGCGTTATTTCTGTCGAGTTATGAGCTTAACGAGCATCATATGGAGGGGTGGATGAATATTAAGGATGTCAAACTCAAAGTCCTAACAGTAACATAGTGCAGAAGTGCGAGGAATGATGCCAGCTGAGGAATCACCCATGTCACTTGACTGAGGTTCAAAATTAATAGATCCCAAGAAAAAATTGCAGTAGAAAAAAATGTAACAATCTAAATGAATAAAATAAGACTGACTTATTTTTTTTAAAATTTCTTCCTCCCTTTTTTTCATCCATTCATCTCAAGAGCTTATCAATAGTTTTCCCTCGATTACAATTTTTTCAGGGGGAAAAAAAGGAGTTGAAAATGTTACATAATTTTATACAACTTTCTTAAATTTTGAAATTAATTTGCAAGACAGGACAACTTGTCACTAACCTGAGAATACTCGGCAGGAACTGTAGTGTTATTATAAAATAAAGTATCTTGTGATGTAAACCCAGAATCTTGTGAAGCAACACTATTTAGATGCTTCCTACCTAATGTCTAATCATAAAATAAAATCATGCAAAATAAAAATATGAATAAAATAAATAAAAATTGTAAAAAAATAAGTAAATAAAAATGAAGTCTCAAATGATTAATGTTCTACAGTTAGAAACTCAATGCAAAAATCTATGTATCATAACAAGAAATAAAACTTTTAAAAAAATGGAAGAAAACATAATTTAATACAAGCAATAAAAAAACATAAAAATAATATAAGCTACAAATATTTGTTCTTTTCAGGATTGGAAATATATTGATAGTGAATCAAAATTTCTAAAAGCATTTAAAACATTAATTATTATTCTTTTAGGATATTTATTTAATTTTCAGTTTTAACTTAAACCAGATGAAAACCCATTAATACACTGGCAATGAGCCTTATTTTAATTTTGAATCACAGTAGATGAAGATGATATTTGAACTAACAAGCTTACTCAAGAATTTTCTAAACAATATATGAATTTTAAGCATTTCTTTATTTTTAAATGTCAGAAAAATTCATCTAAAATTAATTTGTTAATTTTATAAATTACAAACTTTATGAAATTATACTATCAAAAATATTTTTTATTTCAGTATTAGAGACAATAAAATTTATAAGAGATAGATTATATCATTTAACAAATCGTTGCAACTTCATTAGAAAATTCTGTATTTTTTTTAAATATTTGTATTACTACATGTGTGTTCTGTAGTATGTATTCAAATGCTCATACTATATGGCCTAAAAAAAAGTATAATTTTAAAAATAGATTTACACACACACACAAAAATGAGTTACTTTATTAAACACAATATAAATAAATAAGAGAAAGAAACACAAAAATTTATATTTAAGAAACAAAAATATAGAATCTTTATTTCTAAGGGTAGGTGTGTGTTTTTTTACTAAAAGTATCCTGTTCAATCCCCCCCCCCCCAATTCTCTACAACAGAATATCAAAATGTCAGCCCTCAAACATCTTTTCTACAGCCAATGATGATACCATACACAGAAGGTTTCATTTTGCATGATGCAAATATAATATTTTAAAATAACTTTTGCAGTTTGGAATCATCCATTCATTTAGAATTAGCCAAACATTTATTGGCTTCCTCACAGTTAACTATTTTATAATTTTAATTTTAAAGATGCGGCAAAGTAAAGATTACAAGACACTTTTATTTATTGCTGTAGGTGATACGCCTAGACTAAATCAAACATTATTTTCATCAACCTCATGTAAAAACCAAACTATTGCAAATTGGCTTATAAATCTATTCTTTAATATCCATTATAGCTATTGAAAGCCAATTAAAAAAATAGTACTTCTCTTTAACTTATTCCCACAATCAGTTGACCGAAATAGATTATGGTTGCAAGAATAATTATCCTCTGTTCAGTTTTTATTTTCCCCCATTTTGTCTTCATCACTCCATTTTTTTTAAATAAGTAAATATTTTGCAAGGATGCAAATAATTAATTAGTGAAATAACAACATTTAACTACAAAAGAGAATTAAGCTATATTTTCAGGACATTTTATAATATTTAAACTCAATTATCTAAATTTATGTAAAATTTAAATTTAACATTATTTTTTAATCATCAAGTATTTATATTCAAAGTCAATACAGGAAAGAAAAATTGATTAAAAAAGAGACAAAGTGAAGTATGGTTATTGAAATACTTCTCTTTCGAGTGTCAAAAATACATATAACAGTGCAGTATTTCATGCGCATAATGGGCACTATGATCTATCACTAGAAATGAATATGATAACCCTATTTAACAATATACTTCCATAAATATTTACAACACAAAATGAATAAGTTAAGATATTTGGTGTTTTCTGTGTCCAGACAACTAACATCCCATAAATCAGAAATAAATTTTTTAAAAAAAACTTGCTGTAACAATAATTACATTCTAATTAAAAAATAGCTTTTGAAAAAATTCAAAATTTTCAAATCATGTCTGAAGACTTTGCAGCTTGATTAAATTAAATAAGTAATATATTTGATTTTTCCACGACATAATTAAATCAGCTAAATATAAATTTAATACAACATAACTTTTCTTACCTGCATTTGTGAATGGGAGAGATGACGTGAAGAATGAGACTTTAAACTTCCACTAGAAGAACTGTTGATACTACTGATGCTACAAACACTAGATTTCCGAGAGCCTAAGGATCTTGGAGATCCTGGAGGTGTCTGAAATTATTTAAGCGTTTTGAAACATAAGAATCATGGTGTAGTTAAATTTAATGTAAAATGACTTCAAAAATTTCAATTACAAAATTGCATTAGTTTTACAAATATAAGTTAAAACTCATTCTGAGTTATCACTGTTTTATAGTTGTATATAGGGATATTTGTATTTCTTGTGATTTTGAATCCGAGTAGAGTGATAAAGGCTTCATCTAAGTACACCTCTCCTTCCTGATTTCTACATTCTATTACATATAGACTTTAAACTAAGTTAAATTGCTACACAACAGTTATGTTGTTTTGTAACACACACAGTGCTGGGACTCCAACCCATGAATTTCTCAAATTGTTCAATGATGATGATTTCATGTCTATGGCGGGACCACATGAGACAGTATCATGGGCCCAGATGACTGTTTTGGTAATCTGTGCAATATTGTCCACATACGAAATTTGTTGATGAGAAAAGTACCCCTATTTCTTGTAGAGCAGCAAGAATAGCTGAACAGTCAAAAATATGAGCAGGTGTTAGCTCTGTATCTAAACAGTTATCCCAATTCCTATGTGTTCTTCTACCATCCCTGTTAAACTTTATTCCTCTGTGATGACCTGTTTTTAGCCTAGCAATATTCTTTGTTATAAGGCGGTCTCCACTTATACTACAGATTTGATGCTTTACAGGAATCGACTTCTCTCTCAATTTGAAATTTATGACAGCATTTGCATCTAATAAACATTGAAAAAGTTGTAAATATTAAGGTTTCTAGCTTCTTTCACCAGTTTATCTGGATTTTCATTACCTGCAATGTCAACATGTGCAGGCAACCATTGGAGGAGGTAGACTTTATCTAACTCCTGTAATCTAAACAGGCAAGAGCAAATCTCTTCAGTAATCCATGAACCTCCATTTAGAATTGCCTGAAGGGCTGCTTTTGAGTCACAAAAAATGATGAGAACCTTAACCAGTTCTAGAATAAGGAGAGTCTCATTTAAATTAAGAGCCTGAATTATCGTCCGAAGTTCACAAGTGAAGCAAGAGGCAATGACACCGCTTACTCATTGGTAGTTTGCATCACTTGAAGTGGTCATAAATATCCCCAAACCTCTATTCAAGTATGTTTCATCAGAAAAACCATCTATATAGGCAAACACAAAATCATCTTTTGGATATTTATCAATAGTCTCGAGCCCTTCTGCCTTGATGATATTCGTAGGATCACTCTTAGTACATGGCTCTAGCAGACTTGTTATAATTGTGGTGTTCTTAGAAAGCCCAGCAGAGAAAAGAGATTCCTGATAAATAGAAAATTTGTTGTGTTCAAGGCCAAGGGGTATTCTAATTTCACTAACAAATTGCATTGGGGAAAATCTTTTTAATCTCGTATTACTATTATAATTTTCAAAGGTAAAAAAAATCGTTCAATGTTATGAATGTATATTACAGCTGGTCAGCAAATGAACGATTTTAATTGCTAAACAATCATATACTGTTCATTATATTGCTTATATATATGAAAAGAATTAATGAAGAGTTCCACATAATGGAAGAGAAAAAAGTATAACTATTAATTTGTTCAAATTAATACAAGAAAAATTTTAATATTTTCTTTACTTTGTACATTCTAACAAGAATTTAAAAAACAAAAAGAAACACATAGGAAATAACCATACCTCATGGAAAGAATATGTGTTTTCAGATTTCTTAACATCAGTGATAACCTGTTCACTAGCAGAAGGTAAAAGGTGAGGATCTCCAGTGATTTTTGAGAGAGTATCAATTATTTCTTGAATGTGGTTGATTTCATGCAGCATAGTTAATTCTGATTCCTGGAATTGAAACAAGAGCTGTTATTTAATTTCAAACTAATACACAAATGTAAATAGCTAACATACAATTTGCATTTTTTTTCCTCAAATGCAATTAATTTTCCAAAATGTTGAGTACAATATATAATTAGTATGTGCAGAGATAACTCATCATTGGACATTAAACCTTTATTTTAAATTCAATTAAAATTCATAATATTCAAATCATTTCAATTATAAGTATATTTTCTTACTATACTTCTTCATTTCAAAATATAAATGAAATAGTGAGTATATACATGAATAATTCTACATTAATCAACCAAGATACAAAATATTTTATCCTATCACATTTATCACTATATTAAAGTCCTTATTCACTCTTTACAATATGAACAAACTAAAATTTACACTTTTCTAAGATTACTTATAATTATCTCAAACTTTTAATATTATGTCTTTTTAGCATATGTATAAAACAATTCTACGTCCAAAAATAATCATAGTTCACTCATTTTTTCTTAAAATATTTTTAGAATCCCAGACAGAAGCAGATTAGATAAAAATAACATTCTAATTAAACATTTGATTCTTTCTCAATACATCATTTGAATGGAATTTGCTATTAAAACTTATTTTCAAACACAAAGAAGAAGAAAAAACCTGCTGTGAAATGAATATTTCAACTTTTGACAAACATTTGTTTTTTTAGATTAGAACATACAAATCTTTCACCAAAAAGTATGCACAAAGCAATTGAGGAGTTCTGGGAAGAAAATACAGATAAAAAGCAAAAGAAAAAATAGAATGTTTGAATTTAAAGAGGGGGAAAAATCACTGTATTATTTTTGCATATTAAATAATTTTCACCTCAAATATTGAAATAAGCAAACATATATTTAATTATGTTCTCTGTTTAAAATAAAACATACTGTCATCCATAATAAAATATCAAAAAAAAAAATTAGAAAAATACAAAATGAGATATATTTAGGCATATTTCTTTGACACACAGAAAAATTTTTTTTTTACTCCTTCTACAAACAAACACAGCAAATAATTTTTAAAAAAATCTTAATTTACCAATACAGGTTGCAAATATCCCACAAATAAGCAAAAATGACTTCTTTCTTCAATTAAAGCTTTGCGAACTGACTGCTTCTCAATCTCTTCCAACAAAAGATATTTATCTGTTACATCCTGAAGTGCATAATCCAGAGTCCTCCTTATATCGATGACACCAACTAAAATACAGAATCCCATATATTATTTTCATTTCAAGAATATATATATTAAGTACTAAAAATATTTTAGGAATTTTAATTCAATATTACTTTTCATACACAAAAATTATTTTAATAAAAATAAGCAGAAAGCAAAGTAACAGATGAAAAGATTTATATACATTTTTAAAAAGTTCAGAAATTAAATAGGTCTTTAAAATTACCATTGTCTATTAGTAATTTTATAAAACTATCTTGCAAAATAATTTCCTAAGAAAAAATTTTAGTGTTCTAACTTGTGTTTAGTTTGTAAATGGCAGAAGAAAAAGCATATTTTTGCATATGAGAACTTTAAAGCAAAAATATTACCTCCTGCCTCCCAAAAAGAGCAGGTGGGGGTAATTCTATACATATTTTTTAAAATACAAAATATTTCTAAATATAAACAAATATCTTTTTTCTTTGCAACTGAGATTATTAATTTCCTCCATAAAACTAAACTATTTAAACTTAACATCCTTCCTTTCTTAACATCCATAATTTCCCTTCATTTTAATAATGTCAATTAATTCAAATATGCACTGGTGTCCCAAAAGTTAAGCATAAATTGTAAAATGCGAAAAACATGGAGTAAATATTCGTAAAATTATTCCAAATTTCTTGCGGAAGAAACATTGGGTTTATGCAAAACTTTTCAGTCGACTACGTCCTGCGCGAAACACCGGCGCATGTCGGAACGCGGAGAAACCGATTCACGCAGCATAGGGAGTTCAGACAAGTTTCGTGCAACTGCTGTGCGAAGGAACGTTGTTAACCATCAAACAAGGTGAATGATGGCACAAAGACGCCAATTGGACATGTTTACGAAAGGAAGAATCGTTGGAATGCTGGAATCCTCCCGATCACAAACCGAAGTGTCTCGAATTCTGAATGTGGACCAGTCTGTGATCTCAAGACTGTGGCAGAGGTTTCAAAGAACGGGGGATGTTACCCGACAACCAGTATCAAGTCAACCAAGAGTCACAACCCCTCGCCAAGACCGATATCTGGTAATAAGTGCGCGACGTCAGAGGGGCAGTACTGCCAGAGCACTGGGTTCGGCACTCACAGTCGCCACAGAAATACGAATTTCGAGACAAACTGTTTACAGGAGACTCAATCATGCTGGCCTGTATGCCAGAAGACCAGCAGTTTGCATTCCCCTCACGTCTGCGCATAAACGCGCTCGTTTGAACTGGAGTTTGAAACATCAACATTGGAGTGTGGGAGAGTGGGCCAATGTGATGTTCAGTGACGAGTCCCAGTTTAGTCTGAGTATTGATTCTCGGCGGGTAACGATATGGAGAGAACGTGGAACACGTTTTGAACCAAGAAACATAACGGAAAGACATCATTTTCCATCAAGGGGAGTAATGGTATGGGCAGGCATCATGATGGACGGCCGCACAGACCTCCATTTCATTGACACGGGGTCTGTGACTGCTCAAAGATACAGAGACGAAGTTCTTGAGCCTTATGTTCGCTTGTTTCGAGGTGCTGTTGGTCCTGACTTCATATTCATGGATGATAATGCACCATGTCACCGAGCGGTGCTGATTGATGACTTCCTTGAAACGGAAAACATCCAGCGCATGTCGTGGCCTGCGAACTCCCCTGATTTAAATCCTATCGAGCATGTATGGGATATGCTCGGGAGACAAATTGTAGCCCTTTCGCACCCACCAAGCTCCGTTACAGAACTGAAGAGAGCTCTCCAAGAAGCTTGGAACCGTTTGAGCCCACAACTCATTCATCATCTCATAGTAAGTATGGTAAATCGCTGTGCAGCATGCCTGGCTGTCAGAGGTGACCACACGCCTTATTAAACTGCAGCATCAGTATTTTATTTAATGTTTTCTTTCATTTTTTCTTTAAAGTGTGAATCCTTGCTATGCTCAGTTTTCTTTCAAACTGCTACTTTGGATAATAAAATTAATTATTATCATTCTTTTGATTTGCTTCCTTTTTTATAACCATTTTACACTCGCATATCACGTTTCCCACCATTCTGATTTACAGTTCTTTATTCACATAATTATCAATTATGCTTAACTTTTGAACACCAGTGTACAAAAATAACATATAATTCGAAGGGGAAAAAATTCCAAAATAATTTTTTTAGAGAAGAAAGAATAAACTAATTATACTGATATCGCTTACTCCATTATAGTTTTTTAAGTAAAAATGATCGATGTGTGTGAACATGGCTTAGTTACAGAAAGAGGAATTCATAATTTAATATGTAAATGTTTGAAAAACCCAAGACAGGTTGAAAAATAATAAAAATACTTAATTCCATTTCTTTTTTGAGATTCTCTTTTTAAAAACAATAAACTGATTTTTTTTAAAAAACTGCATTCATCATTACTAGTTGAGTTAGCAGGGGAGAAAAAGTAAAACTATAAAAATAAATTTAAGAATGATAAAACAATAAATTTAACAATATAGAAAAATAATTTTGAGACAATTTTTAAACTCTAGAGAAGATAATGCATTTTAAGACATTTAGAATGTTTTTTTAAAAATGTAATTAAATATGAAATGAGAAACAAAACTAAACAACCTTTTCTGACTTTCTTTTGCAGCTTCAAAGTGTCAGAAGACTTCTTTTTCAGCTCTTGCTTGGCCCTTTTATATTCTGAAAATATATTTTTTAAAATATTTATTTGATACTCACAAATATTATATAAATTAAGAACAAAAAGTATTTGAAGTCAAATCACACCTTTTGAATGCTCTTTATCAAGATTACTACATGTCTTCTTCCACTCCTCCACTTTTTCTTGTAATGGATTCAATAAACTTTCTAATAAGGCACTATAAAAATATAGTTAAAAATTTCATGGTTTAGGTTTACAACTTTTGAAATCCAAGTAAATATTCCATATGATACACTATGAAGAAATTAAGAAACATATCTAAACATTAAACCCCCAAAAAGTAACCAAAAACTTCAATAAAGTATAAAAAAAGATAATTTAAAAATTTCCAAATTTTTTGCATGCATCATTAACTATAAGCTATATATATTAAAAAATAAAGTTTTAAAGATACTTTTCCATAAAAGTGTACCTTGTCTTTATAATTTTAACAGAATGGGGTATAATTGGAAACTAAGTTTAAAAAGGAACAGAGAAAAATTTGATTTGGAAGAATGAAAAATTTCTTTACGCATACATGAATAACTTCCAAAATGTGTATGACATTTTCAAAAAATACCCTGTGAGATAAAATAAAATACAAATAAAAATCATACACTGGTATATCATTAAAGATAAAAAGGAATCTTATCACAAAATAAAAAAGGTATTATGTAGCTGCAATTATGAATTTTCATGCACATTTCTTGAGATATACAAATGGGTTCAGAACCATGACTTTGAAAGAGTATATAAATGAATATATATATATATTGCTTTTATATTTAGGGCCACCTGTGAATTAGAATGTACATAAAAAATTGTTTTATGAATGTTATTACAATAAAAAAAAAATATTTAAATGCGATATTTTGGCAAAAAAATGAAGAAAGAAAGACACACATTTTCAAAACATTCTTCTTTTATGAAAATGCTTTTATGATATTTTGCCTATATATGGATAAGATTTCTCTGCAGAGCTTAAACTAGGATTTTTGAAACATACTATTCAGAAATGGATTTATTCATAACTTAATACATCAGGGTAGAGAAACTTTAAATAATCACCACCTGTTAGTTCAATTGATAGTAATTCGGAAAATAATGTGAATTTTTCAAAACACCCATTTCAGGCTCTGTACTAAAGTCTTAGCTATATATAGGCAAAATATTATTATTATTATTATAGAATCAATTTTCATGAAAGGAGAATGTTTTGAAAACATTCAATTCTTTTAACATTTATTGTACAAAAAAATTGCATTTGAATAACATTTTATTATAATAATATTTCTAAAACAATTTTATTTGTGTATTCTAATTCAAATGACTCTAAATAAAAAAAAAATCATTCATTTAAACGCTTTTTTTAAACGGTTTAAGATTTTCATGGTTTTTAATACAGTCATGAATTAACTGACAGAAAATCTATTTTCATATCACAGGAAGCAAAAAAAAAAAAAAAAAAATCAACAAAGTTTAAAGGATTTATAATCAGCTAAATCATAGGTTCTCAACGTGGGCGATAGCGCCCCCTTATGGGCGCTTGAGGCTTTCAGGGGGGCAGTAAAAGACCCAGAGAAAATTAGGGAGCGTCCAGATGGCACGGAGGGGCTTGGGCAGATAAACCAAAAAACAAAAACAAAAAAAACTAAAAAAACACGCTGATGAAGAAACAAAAGTAAACTTTAATACTATTTACCTAGTGCTGACTGCATGTATTTAAATAATTTCTATATCACATGTACGAAAGTTCACGTACTTCTGTAGTTCGGGAAGCGGATGAAAAACTTAAAGATAACGTTACATTCAGACCTACATTAAATTGAATGATATAGTGCATTTTAATTTCTGTAGTACACGTGTTGTCTTTGTCTGTGAGCAGTAGGAAACATGTTTCATCCACTGCATTTCAATGCATATATTATCCAAGAAACATAATTAAATATGTTAACCATGAATTAACGTGATCTTTTAAAAGTTGAAACTGTCAATTTATATTTATTTTGAAAGCAAAAGTTTATTCTGAATTACTTCGTATCATCAAAACCTCTGCTTGTCTTTATAACAGGTAAGCTAAAACTTTTATTTCTTCTTTTAAATGAAGAAGAAATTCAGTAACGTTTCAATTCCAACAATATATATCCTACCTATGACTAAAATATATAATATTACACATTTAAATATATTTGTGGCAATAGATATTTCAGATTCGCAAGTAAAAAAATTGGGGCTTTAGAAAAAAATGAAATTAAAAAATATACTTTTAGTAATAGGATATTTTTTAAAACTTAACTCTCTTGTTTTCACCATGTATTATGTCAACTCTTATTTCTCTAGAGTGGGTGGGGGCAATATCGAAATATTCACTAGAAAAGAGGCGGTATCGAAATATTTACTAGAAAAGGGGGTGCCAGTTCAAAAAAGGTTGGGAACCTATGTGCTAAATAAAATAAAAGGATTCTACAAAATTAAAAAGACACAACAGTGTTGCATTCACAATTTTAGTGAGAATAACTCGCATTTTAAAATCATGACAAAATATTCGCAATACACTTCGATTTTTTTGGGATCTAAATAATGTAATTTAAAATAAATGTAGCTAAAACAAAATTACTTTGCGAAAATCTGCAACTTTGCCTCCACGCTCCTTTGCCTCAGACATAAACGTGTTAAAGCTGTTCCTATTTCTTTGGTTGCACCTAAAATAAATAAAAACATATTTTAGAAATATAGATTTTCTAATGAAATATTAAATTTTGGTGTTGTAGGATAACTACAGCTGAAACAGAAATAGTTTTAGGACATTACTAAATATATATTTTTTAAGAAATGCAGAGAAAACGACCTGTAGTGAAAATGACCTGTACTGAAAAACCTAGAGTGTTCTAAACGATCTAAAGAGTATGATTTATAAATGTGTGAGTTTTATGGTAATTTTATATTAAATTATCACTACCCCACGCACAAAGTATTGTCTCAAAAATTATCACAAAAGTACGATCCACATGATGAAAATTGAACTTCAGTTGCCCTTGAGGTTATGGTTCAATAACAACATTTTTAGACCTTGAAATTGCGGTCATTAAAAACAAAGTGTACTTAAAAAACACTTAAAACATGATAAAAATAAACACTGAGATTTCCTTTTAAAAAAGGTCGTATATTTTCTACTTTTTGAAGGCCTATTAAATATGCTTTGGTTTTATCTATGACTTCAAACCTGAGTTTATGATCAAATAAACTTTATCCATATGACATGATTTAAAATAAATTTTAGTTTAAAAAACACCCTTTTTTATACTTACCCTAGTCGAACTAAGTTGTCACTTAACCTTTTAGTCACCAAATCTGGGAATGGGAATTGAAATGAGTCGCCAGATGCGGGATGGGATCTGACAATGGGAAATCGTTAATCCTGATGATTCTGATCAGGACAATGGAACAAAATTATTAAATTATTGTATTACCATCGGTCCTGGACAAATGAGCAAAATTTCGAGTTAATCTGACCTTTTAAAGTGGGTAAAAATTGAGTTCGAAGATTCCGTTACATACAAGTGAAGCTTGTAAAAGGGTGTTAAAAAACAAGACGCCTTCAAAAAGTAAGGGAGAGGGAATTATATAAACGTCACACTATAAAACAACACGAGGGCTATTTACGACAGACTTCATCATTTTGAGCTTCAGTTAAGCGACTAGGACGACATCTCCTAACTACACCACACACCAACGGGCGGACATTGAGCCTTGACAGATTTAACGTGCATCGACCCTCCCTACACGGCAGGTCTTCAGTGGCACCAGGACTCGAACCCGCGACTCTGTGGCCCACGAGTTCGCGACCATAGCCACTAGATGTCTTCAAAAAAAGGAGACTTGTTCATAACGTTATGAAAGTGACTTAAATTAATTAAACATATCAATTTAACCCAACAGACACATAATTAACTAATAAAATACTATCCTTGACGATTTGATCTAACATTAAAGTTCAAACTTTTTCTAAGGATCAAATGCACACAGAAAGAGATCACAGAGATTATCTCCGAAAAACTCCTTTCTCAAGAAATATATAAATACGTTACTAAGATGTAGAACATTTCTCACTTAATCAAACATCATTAAACTGAACCGAATTTTTTAAAATTCTAGTTATAAATTAACATTTATTCAAAGCGTTTCTTTAATAATTTGAATGAAACAAAAATATTTCATTAAATTTATATACATATATTGGAAAGTATTACAAATTTAAATAAAAATATTTTTATAAAATAATATATACATTTTTATAATTTTTTTTTCAATAAATGAAACAAAAATAACATATTGAAAGCATACCACAAATAGGCATTATTTTCATTTTTCCGCAACTGTAAGATTGAATTCGTCCCTCCCCCCCCATCACTAAACCTACACATGCACATTGTCAATGCAGCAACAAAAAATGTTCGAATACCTAATCAACAAAAGGTATATTTCGATTCATAAGACAGGAAGTATGCTTCAGAACAGTTATTTACTAGTTCAATGTTAAAAAAATTATCAGTTAGTTTTCACATGTCAACAGAATAGTTTTTCATCCTTCATCATCATGTACAAAACATAATGGCACATCCAATCAGAGTATGCAATTTTTTGCCTGATAAGAACAATTAAAAATATTAAATTCACTTCAGGAAAAAAAGTTCCCTATGAACAAAAGAATTTCAAACAGATTTAGAGGTTATTAACAATTTAAAAAATACGAACTTCATTCGAATAAAAAAATAGGCGAGAGAGAATTTTAATATGTATATTCTTATGAGAGAAAAACAAACGTATTTTAAAGAATATTACTTACTGGCCAGAATTTCTTTTTATATCAACTTCCATAAGTTTAAAATAAAAAAATGAGCCACGACTCGCGCGTTTAAAATCTTTAAAATCCACCAGACTTTCTCAAAATTCAAGTAAAAAAAATGCATAATAATCAAACTGGAAAAATAAAAAATTAAGATAGAGTTTTGTAAAGTAAGTTCATAGACATTCGATAGTTCCGGAATTATAAACTGCGAGTGATTTTTGTACTAAATAAAACAAAACAAAATGTAGTATGCAGAAGTTCTTAAAAAAAAACAACTTTTTTTCCAAAGGTATTTATTTCAAAGTTCAACGATGCGA
This sequence comes from Trichonephila clavata, assembly GCA_019973975.1. NCBI lineage: Eukaryota > Metazoa > Arthropoda > Arachnida > Araneae > Nephilidae > Trichonephila > Trichonephila clavata. Next base: position 104,802 of record BMAO01002327.1, read on the forward strand.
TGGAGTGCAGGCCATGGCTAAATTTCTATAAAAACAAAAACAAAATGGAGACTTCCGAGAAAAATACATGGTTCAATACTTTAAAACAAAAATCGTTTGACTTTAGATCTAATTCGGAAATATGCCTTTGCATAACTGACATTACTTTTTGCTACTGATGTTGAACTTGAATCTAAAACGGATTTAGGAAAAGAGGTAAATATATATTTGTCAAATATCAACAAAAATATCTCTTTGTTTTGTCTTCACAAAATGCTTTTCAAAAGACATTTGAGAGAGAGAGGAGGTGGTTGGTTTTTCTATCATAAGGGGTGGGGTCACCCTTAGTCAAACAAATGTTAATTTACGTAAAAGACGTGTATCCGAAATGAGCAAAAAACTCCAAATTTAAGAAAAGAAAGAAAAAGGGGGGGGGGGAGGAAGAATGTGTGAGAGGAAATGTGTATTTGGGAATTATATTTAAATAACTGAAAAGCGGCCACTTTTAACTTCAACTTTGTAATAAACATGCTGTCGCGTTTATTGGTGTTTGAGGGTTAGAAGAAAGATCAGCCACAATCAGAACAATTCTAATTTATTATTCTCTCACTTACGTTATTATTCAATTCTAACTTATTGATTAAATCGTCAATTACGGAACTGAACTCAGTGGCGCAACAGCCCATGAGGGCCAAGGCCTGCTGTGCCTATCTCAGCTTTCGTGACCTTAGGCACTGGGGTGCATGTGCATATGTTTCGGTCAAGTGGTCAGTCTGACGCGAAACCCCCAGTGTTCAGTTCCCAAGCAAGCCTGGTACTCCTTTTATCGACCCACTGAAGGGATGAAAGGCTGAGTCGACCTTGCCCAGGGCGGGATTTAAACCCTGACCTGTGGTATGGAAGCACGATATACTACCACTCAGCCACTGGGCTTCTAAATCGTCAATTAGCAATCTTTAATCATTTAGCAATTAATTGTCGAGTAACTCTCGACTAGCTCTCAACTACCTTTCACTAACCATTAACTTCGCGTACCTAAAAGTTACTGCTTAAATATAACCCTTCATTTGCATAAACCGCGTCTTCTTCGGGAGAAAGTTTTCAACAGAACAACCATTTAAAAAAAACAGATTTACCCCAAGAGGATTAGTGAACGCATCGCGGATAGATCCGTTACATGTTCTTGTCTTTCTTTTTGCAAATTTAACACATACACGCATACAATTGTTTAAAGAATATTTTTCAAACATACAGATACATTTGTTTTCATTTTTTCTTAACTACCATCACATTAGAATAGGGATAATTCACTAGCTACTTTATACTGACGCAGGTTGTGACGGATCTATCCGCGACTCTACTAATACCTTGGGGATTCTTCTGGGGAAAAATATTTTATCTCAACCAACTTTCGCCGAGTAAGAAAGCGTGATTATGCAAATGAAGTACATTATATAAATTCTGCTTTCGCGAGTTTGAGAGTTGGCAAGTTGGAGTTAGCAAAGAGTTTGCGAGTTAGTTTGTTAGTTGAAAAGTGAAGGACCGTGGAATTATTAAGAGGTCTTGGAGTTGTCCAGGAAAAAAGGATTACGGAGAATGGATCTAACGACAGTGATTCAATTCAGATAAAGATCTCCTGCAAGTTTCAAGTGTAAGATCCGCTTCATAAAAGTACAGGTATCGTGAGCTTTGTTTCCTTAGAAGTTAGCTTATTAGTGTGCGACGTAGTTTATATTGAGCGTATTTAAGCAACCTCTTAGATTCAGTTGAGGGTTCGTAGTATTATCCCCGTGTTAAAGAATCTCACCTCCGCGCTCTACTATTTGATCACCTATCTTAATTAGATTGTTATTGTGTCTGATTGATATTTTGGTAACAATAAATTAATTAGATTGAAATCATGTCTCTTGATCATTCAGTTTCTCCCACACACCTAGCCGGGTCTACAGGTAGACAAGGGGTTTCAGATGTAAGCAGGAACCAACCGGCATTACAAGGTGAAAATTTGACAATTCAATTGGAATCTCACCTCCTTATTCAGCTACAGGAGATTGATTAATTGATCATTTAATAATCTCTCACTTTTCAGTAACACGAGTGTTATTGACGACAGACCTCATACTATTGAACAACGCTCAAGTGACGAAAATGACACTTGAGCTAATACCCCACTCTTTAAACTTACACATCACACCAAAGTGAGGACTCTGGGCTTCGATAGATTTAACGTACATCAAGCCCTTTTCATGGCGGGTGTTTATGGGCTCCAGGGGAGGGGGGAGAGTTATATTAACGTCGCACGGTGAAGCAACACGAGGGCTATTGGTGACGGACCTCTTAATTTTGAACCATGGTACCATGACGAGGAAGACCCATGAGCTGGAACCCCCTACCCCTTCTAACTTCCACACCACGTTTGAGCCTCGACAGATTTAACGTACATTAGCCCCCTGTACACGGCGGATTTTCATGACACCAGGACTAACTAGACTAGAGATGGTTATGAATTCCCGACTAAAACCACTTGGCTACCACGAATATTTTAATCACAAGAGGAGCATTTAATAAGCAACAATACTCAATATTCCGTTATAGCATTAAAACTTAAACTAACAAATTGCCAGAATCAAGTTCCTTATGAAAAAACAACTTAAAATTTTAATTTAAATCAAGAACTAAGCAAAAATTGTCAACAATAAACTTAAATTTATACATGGTAGGGTCAACAAGTTCCCGGAATAGGTGAATGACAAATTATTAAAAAATAGAATAATTTAATCATATTAGATTTCAAAATATTGTCCTCCTGCATCCAGACAATTGTTCCAGCATTCGCATAATTGTTCGAAACACTCCTGGAATCAGTGGCGTAACGTACAGGGTTCTAGGGGGCCCAAATCCTAACTGACGCTAAGTAACCCTTTGTAAGATCCGGCTTGGGGCCCAAAACCTGACTTTGCAGGGGGGGGGGCAATCATCTCCGTTACGCCGCTTCCTGGAATCTATTTTTTTAGAGGTTCTTCAGTTGCTTCGTCGCATTTTCCCTAGGTTTTTGTCCAAACGAAGTTTCTCCTTCCTTCGTGATGTTTTTGCTTTCCATTCACTTGATTGACGTTTTGTCTGAGAATTGTTAAGAAAGCACCAGTCAAATCACCTGTTACGATCTTCTTCAAGAAGCTGTCATCTACATCAGCCATGTCTACAGGGGCGTAGCTACCGCTGTATCAATGATATGGGGGCTCCAAGGTACAGGGGCCCCAAAATGTGTAACTACAGTCCCATATCTAAAAAAGGCCCCAAGGAATTTTGATACAGGGCCCCTTCAGAGCTAGCAAGCCAGTGCATGTCAATCACATCAATGGACATGTTCACTCTCATTTCTTTTAGTTCAGGTGATAACGTTTTTGGAACCATGTGCAAAAAAAACACGATGTTATTCATTCTCAAATCATCATGAAGAATATAGTGAATGCTGTCGTGTGAAATTCCAAATTCAGACACAATAGCATCAATGGTTATTCGTCTGTACGCACACGATTTCTCAAATGCGTTCAACATTCTCATCTGTCGTATAAGAAGAGAAGCGCCCAGTCGTCATGACTTCGATGTTTAAGCGACCTTCACGAAAATGCTAATGCCACTTGTATACAACCATTTTTTCCCATTTGGCATTGTTTCCATATACTTAGTTCAGCATCTCGAGTGTCTCAGAAGGCGATTTCTCCAGAAAAACGCAGAATTTGATGTTTGCACGCTGCTCCAAAAACCACATTTCAAAATCCGACGAATGGAAAATTCGTTTTGTCAGAAATGCTCTGCAGCTAGACAGTACCAGAAATGAATTCCAGATGGCAGTGTGTTTTCCTTATTGATGCTGCCAGCCTCCAAAAGAATTCCCTGAAATGTACACCTGTGCGAATGTAGGTGGCCATTCCAGGAACTTTTGATTCTAGAAGTATATATACCTAATAATAATTCAACTCTTCAACAAATTGGAAAAAAACTCCAAGTTCTTAAGGTATCCGACTACCCTAAAATTGTGAATTTTGCCAAAAACTGACAATTTTTTTTATGATTTTATTTTACAGACCATCTTATTAACTTTATAAAAATACCAAGTTTATCATTTTTTGTTCACTAGAACGAAAACTACAAGTGTTTTAGTAAAAGCAGATGCCATTACTTTAAGCAAGATGTCATACTTTAAAAAGCGTTTTACTCGAAATGTGTGTTTTTTGAAAATGCTCAAACGGGGACAGCGATTGCTCAAAAAGTTTTGAAAATAAGTAACTGAATTTTTTTGAATAAGTTCTGTACAATGGTAGAAATGTTTTAACCTACAGATTTATCAATCACTGTTTTATTACAAAATTTACAGCCTCTTATGTGAATATAATCACTGTTTTCTAAAGCAATTTCAAATAATAACTAATGGGCCGCGTTTATGTTATTTTTTGTAAATTTTCCCCCATTTTAGTAATAATAATTTCTTTTTCTCTTCTTAACATAAGCATATTTTCTTAAAATGTACTAAACAAATCTAAAAACAACAACAAAATCCCCATATCTCCATTTTTTTTTTAAAAAAAAGTTGTCGCTACCAGAAAAGCTACCAAAAGAAATTCTAAATATCCATAAATTTAGGAGACAAAAATAAAGTCAAGATTTTAAAGAGAAACATATAAAGATATGCTCGAAATATAGAAAAAACAAATCGATCCATGGCATTAATGTTCCTTTCGTTTCCCACGTTCCTTCGAAAGCGGAAATTGATTTGCATTTTTCTTACGAGAATGAACAGATGAGTAAAAAAAAGGGGCTCACTGTGAAAATAAACTGTTAATGTCTATTTTTACCACGGAAGGGGAACTTTATCTCATTCAAAAGTTTTAATAGCTGGGAAAATGGTACGGATTTAGACATTAGGGGTTCACAATGATGAGAATATATGAATTATGTTAATTTTAAACCCGGTTATTTCATTCTCCATGAACAAAAATTATAAAATAACAATTGACATATTTCTCAATTTTTAATTCGGTTCAATTCTTCAAACAAACAAAAATATTCTGTATTACGTAGCAAGTATTCACACGTATTTATAGATGCAATAAAATTTTTCGAAAGTATCCGCAGTTTTTGAAACTGAAAAATGCTTAAAACTCAGGAGGAGGTTTAGCTAGTTATAAGTAATAGTATTTTTAAAAATTAACTACCGTAATTTTTTAAAACAATATACTATACACGAAATAAAAAAATGGTCAATAATAGATTAGTAATTAATAATTAAAACTTATTCACAATTAAAAGTAGTAGGTGAAACAGGAGCGGTTAAATTACAAAAATTTAATTAAAAACAGCACTTTAATTTATTTTTAAAGGGGAAGGCGTAATTTATGGTTCGTAAAAAAGAATGATGAAAGATGAGAAAAATTAAACGAAAATCTCTATATATAAAAATTGATGAGTGTATATATGTGACTTCGTTTCACGCCAACACCGTTCAACCGATCACTATGAAAAATTGGCATGTGTACGTATTTTGTTGCAGCATATCAACTTCTGCACCGTTCAATCAATTGCCAAGTTGCCAACAGGATCGCCAAAAATGATGCCAATTTGACTCTATCGCCAACATTTCGCTATTTTTCTATTGAATCGCCATTTAATGTAAGGAACGGCGTTGCTTGCGAATATTACAATTTTAACATGAAATAAATACAATAGAAAGTAGTGATATTAACGTATTACACATCCTGATATAAATTATTTACACTATTTTAAGCATTCATTACAAAAATTTTGTAACACTATCTTACTTTTGCTGAGCAGAGATCAGGTTAGGAAGCTGTTTTCAAAAATCAAACCACAAGGGAGTTATGGGAGCGTTATAAATAAAAAAAAAAAATCCTTTTAATCAGCTATCAGACCTACAGACTTAAAATTTAACAAATATGATTTTTTTTGTTCATCTGAGGTATGCAAAAAGCATTTTTTTGTTGTTGTTTAATTTAAAATTTACGTAAGACTAGCTCATCAAAAACGTACTTATCCTTCAATCTGTACTGTTTAATTTTTATGTTTACCCGTGCGAAGAACGAGTATACCAGCTAGTTAAATATATATTTGCATAAACATATAAAGTTATATTGATAGGATAAATGTTCATGCGCGTTTTATACATCTTTTTAATATAAAACCAGTGCCATCAGCTTCATTCCATTTATGCTAATGTTAATCATAAACTAAAGAAAATAAATGGTATGATAACTGGTATTTAACAACTGAAAAAGGCATTTAAAAGCTTTTGCCGTTGAAATTAATTTTTAATTTCATTGATTGATTGATTGATGACGTCTCACTTAAGAGTGAGTGAGTGTTTAACACGGTACAATAAAGCAACACGAGGGCTATTGGCGACGGACCTTGTCATTTTGAACCTTGGTCCAGTGACGAGGACGACTCTCCTCTCTCCACAGACTACCACATCACGCAAACGAAAAAACTTTGAGACACAACGGATTTAACGTACATCAGCCCCACCACACGGTCCTTGGACGTTGGTCAAGAGTCCGTGACCGTAATCACTAAGCTACCATTTCAGTGGATCAAATAAATGTTACATAATCTCTATGGATTAAATGAGCATTTACGTTTCCAACGAATTAAATGAGACTAAATTCTCTACAAATTAAGCATATCTATACACTCTTTACGGATAAAATGCGACCTTACTTTCTCAATGGATCAAATGTGACTCCCCATTTGCATTAGTTCAAAACTGACTTTAAGATTCTCTACGAATCAAATTTCCTTTTTAACACCTTTTTAAAAGCTTCACTTCTATGTAACGGAATCTTTGAATCCAATTTTTACCCACTTTAAAAGGTTATATTAATTCGAAGTTTTACCCACTTGTCCAGGACCGGTGACAATACAACAATTTAATAATTTTGCTCTATTGTCCTGATCAGGATCATCAGGATTAACGATTTCCCATTTTGAGATTTGGCGATTAAAAGATCGAGTTACAACTTAGTTCGATTAACTACAAAAGGGTGTTTTTTTTAGTTTTTTTTTTTAAAAAATTATTAGCAATTTTGTTTTTCCTTGCATTTTGCTTAGATATAAAATGAATTCTGGTCGAATATTTATATGGAGGGAACAAGTAAGAGTTATAATAACGTCGCACTGTAAAGCAACACGAGGGCTATTGGCAATTGACCTCGTAATTTTCAGATTTGATCAAGTGACGAGGATGATGCTTGAGCTGCCCTGCTCTTCAAATTATCCCGCTACGTCCTGAGGGAGGTCTTTGAGGCACGACAGATTTAAAGTTCATCAACTACTTCGACAAGGCAAGTCTTCAGTGGCACCAGGACTCGAACATACGATATGTCGGTCATGAGTTCGTGACCATAACCACTAGGCCAGAGATGGCACACCAATGGCACGCGAGACAATATTTTGGGCACTCCACAGTTCAAAACCACAAAGTTCATTATGAAGTATTACGAGCAAAGGCGAGTGATCAGTCACGGGGTGGCGAGAATTTTATTCCAGATACATTTAACTACTTGAAGAAACTAGTTTATGCAATTTTAACCATATTTTCATCTACCTATGCTTGTGAATCATTATTTTCAGAGATGGATAACATTAAAGACTCCCTTAGAAACCGTTTGGCAGATCACACCAATTCAGTATGCCTTCTGCTAAAAGTAACATCTCACAATCGTAATGTAAGTTATTTGTCATATAATCTGTAATAACAGAAGTTACACTGTTACTTTAATTTGAATTACACGTTATACTAAAACATTTACAACTATACAGTGCAAAATGAATTTTTCGTAGTAAATAAAGAGTTTTGAGTAGTTAGTATTTAGTTTATACAACATTAAACATTTCTTTAGCAAAAATGGCTCGTTGATCCATAAAGGTTCGCCACTTCTGCACTAGGCTATCTTGGACGCAAATTTTTGTGGAATTGCAATGCATCCATGAGAAACTTCATGAAATTATCGTTTTTTGCCAATTTTTATCACATCAAAAAGATAAAAAGAATACATACAAACTTAATAGTTTGCAATTTTCTTTAATCAAACAATAAAAGAGCCAAGAACAAAACATTCAGAATGGATGGTGGAGGGAAGATGGAAGCAAGAAAAACCATTCTACATTTATCATTTCGATCAAGAAGAAACATTTTTTTTTTTTTTTTTTTGAGAAAGCTCAAAATGATACTCCTAGATCTGGGTTACCATGACACAACGCACCTAGAGACAAACCATAATCATCACCGTGAACGCAAATCACACAGATCGCTACATCCCCTCTTTTATAATGAACTACAGACCACCGGAAGGCTGCTCTTTGGAGCGATGATTCATGGTTTCCATTCTTACAATGAGATGGACGCAGCAGACAACTAGGTGAATAGCTGTCACCGAATTCTGTTATTTCCCCCGTTAAATATGATGAGGTTGTCATCGTGATCTCTCTTAGCACTCATTTTTGGTGACTATTCTAATCGTATCCATCTAATCTGAATGATGCCCACATTCATCTCGTGTTCTAGTGCCAAAGAAAATATCACTTTTTTGTTCATCCATAACGATAAAACTCAATTGTATGTCAAAATCAACATGGATTTTTTAAAAATACAAATAAAGCGAATTGTTACGGAAGCAATTCTGTAATTTTTATCTTAAATTAAGTTTAAAATTATGAAATGCCTTATAAAACAAAAGGGTTTAAGTAAAATTGCCCTATATATACAGTGGCGCATACAAGGAGGTCCTCGGGTCCGGACCCACCCCCAAATCCTTGATTTTTTTTTCGCTTGATTATAATGCTGTGTATGTAATACGTAAAATTTAATTATGTATTTGTTGTTGATAATTAATATTATTGATTAATGCTAATTATTCATTAATTAATTTTTAACTGTTTTTTGTTCCCAAAAATGAACAAAATTAAAAGAATATATTGGGCGGCGTATTGGAGCATGGTACGAGAATAGTGGACTTCCCCCCCCGGGAAAAATTCCTGTGTGCGCTACTGTATAAATATATATAATTTTATTTTCTTTAGTAATAATTTGAGAAAAGGAAAAACTTTTTAAATCTTAAGTTCGTATATAGAGTTAGAAATTAAATATATATATATCTAATATGAGGTGATTTCACATGACTTGACATTTCTGTATTGAGAAGATATATTGTCGGGCTGCAGTCATTGAAGGATGGAGTATAGACTCTTTTTTTTCTTATTTTAAAATTCACATTTTACTGACGAACACACAGGTACAGTGCCAACATAAAAAGAGCAATACAGAAGGACAAAACACAGAAACATCTAATGCAGTCATAAAAGAATTCTTTTTTCACTCCCGAGATCTCATCTATTTACAGTCATAGTCAGCCGAAAACTATTACAATCATATGATCTCCAGTAAAAGCTTTTCTGATTGGTCCGAACACGCGGATGATACAAGATTGCATTATAGTTTTAAGAACGCTAACGTTTCAGTTTTAGGAGAGATAAATTTGTATTTGTTTTCCGTTTGTGTGGCTTTTAAATTAAAATTTAATAACCATGCAAAGTCTTCGAGGGCTCAAGACTATTATGAATTACAATCCCTCGAAAGAAAATTTAAGTGAATTATTACATACATACGTGCGTGCGTATCTGTATGTGGATCGATAAACTGATATTAGGGATTTGATTCTTAGTCTTTAAACTTTAATCTATCCATTAAAAATAGTTAATGAACTCATTTAATATGTAAAAAGAACATTAAATACTATCGTTTCGTAGCAAAAATCTACAAATCAAAAGGTTTAAAATTATGAATATATACTAAAGCAAAAAATGATATAGAGAAAATATGTATTTCTTTATGCATAAATCAAACGGTCACATAGCATAATTTTTGTAAATGATAAAAAAAGGGGGAGAAAACCACTTTTCAAATAATAATAATAAAAAAAAAATTGAAAGCTTTTTTATCAAACAAAATAGTAAATAAAAATTTCATTTTTTTTAAAAACATTAAAATTTTTCCCAATACAAAAAATACTATTTAAATTAAAGGAAATAAATGTATTCATTTATTATTTTTAAAAATAATAAATAAGACGAGCCGAAACATTTAAAACGAGATGGATGTTAGGATTTGGGATGTTATAAAAATTTTTATTTTACAATGCTTCAAAAATTACGAAGACAAATTTTATTTAAAATATTCGAATAATAATTTTTAGGAATAAAGACCAACACTGTAAAACAATAACAATACATGAATAGACTTGTAAACAAAAAGAAATCGAATATTTGCTGCTTACTTCAATTCCTTGACCTGTAGAATATCTATCTATTTTCATAACACACTATTCAACAATGTAATTCATTTTATACTACACATGCACCCTAAATCCTTTATACTGGCATTAAAATTCGAATCAAATATGTTTAAACAGATGAAATATTTAAAATTTCGCATAAAATTTGATGTTAACAACATTTATCATAACAACGAACACTAATTACAAACCGATCTATAAAATTTCTCATTTTTTATTCAGAATTCTTCCAAAACTGAATTATTTTAAATAGAATGCGAAAAAACAATAAACATAATATTTTCTAGAAATACTTAACCTCATTTTTTCTCTTTTCCAATAAGTTATTTTAAAACTCAAGTTATTGTTGTTCTTAAATTGACTAAACTATAATTTGTCATTTTCAGCAAGTTATAAACCACGAAAAGCAAAAAAAATTTAAAACCATATACTCAAACGAGGTAATAAAAATGGAAGTAAACAGAGCATTTGTTATTTTAAGGCATTTAAATCTAAATAACTTAGAAATCATGTTTTCAAACGAGAAGAGAAAACCGAAAGAAAAAATCCCCCCCCCTTTCTACATTTAGTAAACTCTGGAACTTTTTAAAATTCCAAAAAATGGAACAACACTTAAAACTTGTCACACAAGAGACCTGTTTAAATCAAAAACATACCGCATACATATGGGCAACTAATGATTGGTTAAACAGCTAAACCACTTACAAATCTTTGAAAGGTTTTATTGTGTTCCCTTTTCTTAAAAAATTCAATGAAGTTCTGCAATTTAAAGGTTCTGTCTAACTTAAAAGAACTCTTTTTTTTTTCAAAGTGGCTCTCACTTGCGGACAGATTCGACACAAGAGGATCATAAACCAACAAATTTAAGAGCGTGAAGACGTGTGTCCGGGAAGAGCCAAAGCGCAATTTTTGTTCTTAAAGAGCTCGCAAAGAAATCAAGGTTACTTGATTTTCGCGCTTGATATAAGAGGATTATCGAAGTTGTGCGGCTGTGTGCTATGTAGGACATGAGTAACCTACTTAAGTGTATGGACATGTGACGTCTTTGAATAGCTCAAATTTCAGATTTTCTTTATTTAAAAAAAATACTCGAATTTTTAGCATAATTTTCCACACAGTGCTTTTTTCCCTCTTGGAGGAGTTAGTATTAAAATGAAAATAAAAGAGCCTTCACATTAGAAGTGAACACCGGTTGGAAAGAAAATATTTTTATGTAATCCAACCAAACTCACACACAGACAGTAAATTCTCGATTACCCGTTATATGAATATACCTAAAATGTCGTCATTCCGATACAATTATAAAGGTGTTAAAATGAATTTGCAATAAAATTCAAACTTAAATATTCTTAATGTTTTATTTTTCATTAAATTTAACATGTTGCCCCTTTTATTAAACTTTCACACTCTTTGTCCCATCATCTATTGAGGCACGCACTACCACCCCATAGAATTTCGATCGCTGCTTTCTTTAAAGAATGTTGGGATCATTGTGGATTTATCCATTGGTCGCTTGGGACGGGCGCCCAGGGGTCCGGATAAGCTGGACTTAACCAGCCCCTCCTTGAATCCGCCAGTGCCAAGGGTGCCTGTAGATCTTTTGCGTCCAGGGCCCGAAAAGAGCTTAAACCGGCACTGGTTGGGATGGCATATTTTTGGCACACCTTTGTCTCTTATGCACACCGTAATTTATAGTCAAGTGGATTTTAATCTGGTCTGCTGGAAGGCCAATCTTTAATGTTTCGTGATGTCCTGCACATTGTCTTTCAATCACCGCTGTGCCATCAACGCCTTATGATCTGCAGCACAGTCCAGTTGAAAAATCCAATCTTTTCCATTGAGCATATTTTCACTGTTGGTCCTATGAAAATGTCTTGCTAAGCTTCTGCAAGGATTTTCACTCTTTTCAGGGAAAAAATGAATCACAGCAAAACACCACAGAAGTCGAGTGATGAACTATTTGCACTCATTTTTCTTTTCTTCTGCTTCTTGGGTATTCCTTGTACATACACGAAATAGCGTTTGAAAGATTCTTCAACGTCTAAAATTTTCTCGTTGGTAAAACAGCATTTGTCTGTGATCGTTACGAGCATGCCGTCGCAGCAGTGCTTTTGCTTTTACAGTACCTCTGGCGCTGTAATTACTTTTTAAATATTCTTCGATAACTTCTTAGGTCGTTTACTATGCTATATATTGCTCTTTCTGGCACCTTTATCAGTTTAACAAGAAAATTGTTTCTTTCGACAAGGAATTTGAAGAACGCTCAGTCTGTCTGCTTTGACGAGAGCTGGTGTTCTTATAAATCGCGGACGACCGCTTCTAGCACAGTATTAGTCTCAGAAAATATCTTAATGGTTCTAAAAATGAATAACCTTTGAATGTCTAAATGTTTCACAGCCTCAAAAATCCCCACCTCCTCCTCTTTGATACAGAGAAATATCTGCTGTGCGCATTCAATGTGTTAAAGCTCTGAGTGATTCAGAACAATACTTGTGAAAGACAACAATTAACTGAAAAATATTGCAGACTATGTCTAACGATAAATTTAAAAACGTCTGCTGTGTTTGAGTCACAGCAGACCGTTTGGATATTTTGTATCAGAACTTATGGCACGACTAGGTGGACGCAATTGAAAGAACAGTCACAGTATTTTAGAGGTTAGCGCATTCTTGATTGATCATTACATAAAAAAGGAAGGTATAAACCTCAATTGGAGTAAAAAAAAAATAACAACTTTGAGAAGTGTGTCAGTGCATCATTGTGACTTTATGACTAATTTCTTTTGCGGAGGCACAAAATTACACACTGCTTTATTTTACTGTTATCCAATACCTAATGTCTAGTTAAATTATAGTCTCAGTTTAGTCAATTTTAGGTAGGTCGTGCTACTAAATATACGTTACATTAAAAATGACACAAAATCCTACATTTGCATGGTTCATAATTTCCCTATTCGTTATTCTATAAAAAATTCTAATTCTACCTCAAGATGGTAAAGAAACCTACAATTTTCTCCATCGTTATATTCGGACTAGCACTTTATTAATAAAATCTGTCATGTAGGTAGTTGATAACAAATCACACACAAAATATAATACTTTCTCTTAGAATATAAATAATTCTAAAAGAAAGGCATAACTAATGGATTAGATACAAATTAAATTATAGTAATTCTTGTGAAAACTACCTCTCTCTTAAAAACCTACTCTGATAAATTAGACAATTTAAATAGTAATTAAGTTTCATTAAAAAAGAATTAGTATTCCCACATTGCAACAAATGTATCAATGTAAATTATTTTATTTGCATAATGATGTCTAATTTGTTACATATAATTAGTATCAACAAATATAATTACTAAAAATTAATATTTGCTAGATAAAAAAAATATTAATTTATTAACACGATCATCCCACCGCTTTTAATAAAAATTTCACATGAAGGATTAGTAATGCAAAGTTTTCGAACAATTAGAACACGGTATGTTTTCTTACAGCGGTTTACAAAAGCATCTGTAAGTCAATTTGAAAATATAACCAAATAAAACTTGATATAGTAATACTACACAATGAAGGAAAAATTAAAACAAGTTTATTGAGTAGAAACAGTGTTTGACAACTCATGGAAAGGTAGTGTTTTGCAAAATTTAATTCTCGATTACTTATCAGTGATAATTTGCATGTCCTAAATTATCAGACGAGTAAGTGTTTATTAAGGTATCTGACTACTTGCGATAACTTTTTTATACAAAAAATGAAGATATGGAGATTTTGTTGTTATTTTTAGATTTATTTAGTACATTTTTAAAAAAAATATGCTACAATTAAGAACAGAAAAAGAAATTATTATTACTAAAATGGGAAAAAAACTCGTACAAATTTACAAAAAATAACATAAACAAGGCCCATTCTGTACCAAAAGTTTATGAACAAATTTTCAATTTTTTAATTCTGATGTGTTGCTATGTTATTCATTTATGAAATGATTTTTAGGATAAGAGATATTTTATTTTTTACAAAAACTAGAGCACTTTATCTTAGTTATTATATGAAATTGCTTAAGAGAAATAGTGATTGTATTAACATAAGGGACTGTAAATTTTATAATAAAACAGTGATTGGTAAATCTGAAGGTTAAAACACTTCTACTATTATATAGAACATACACAAAAAATTTTAGTTTATTTTTTTAAAAACTTTTTCAGCAATCGCTGTCCCCGTTTGAGCATTTTTTTTTTTAAAAAAAAAACACATTTCGAGTAAAACGCGTTTTAAAGTACGAAATCTTGCTAAAGTTGCTCTGCTTTTACTAAAAAACTTGCAATTTTTGTAGTGAACGGAAGATAATAAACTTGGTATTTTTATAAAGCTTATTAATAAGATGGCCTATAAAATAACACCATAAAAAAATTGTCAATTTTTGGCAAAATTCACAATTTTAGGGGAAGTCGGATATCTTAACGTCGCACTATAAAGCAACACAAGAGCTACTGGACCACTTAATTTTGAACCTCGGTGAAATGACGAGAATGACACCTTAACTAGCACATCCCTCTCCTAACTACCACACCACACCCACGGAAGAGTACTCGAACTCGTGACACACCAGCCACGAGTTCGAGAACATGAACACGAGGCAACGGCGGCCAACGGTCATCCCGAGTAAGAAAGACATATGATGAGAATAAATCAAATAGAAAGCTCTACGGAAAGAGGCTTTTCAATATTTCGAAATATCGACATATAGAACTTTTCGCCAAGAAAATTGCATTTTACTTCTCTATAATGTACACACTCCAGGCAAAAAACTAAATTTCTATTCTGAGAGCACTGTAGACCAGCGATACTCAACCTGCGGCCTGCATGTGGCCCACCGGACCTTTTTGAGTGGCCCGGTCATGGCCTGTTGCACTAATAAACTCAATTATTTAAGAACAATGCATTAAATATTTAGCGAGAAATTCTATCAATAAGGCAATCAAATATGTTAAATTTGCTATCGATGTCGTGCTGGTATGATTTGCGAGGTAACATTTTTTTTTTCTTTTTGTAACTGTAACGCGGTTAGTGGTAACACATAACAGTGGAGCAACGACTATTGTATGGGTAAAGCTAATTTTTCATTAACCCTCTGTCTTCCAATTGAAAAATATTTAAAGAATATAAATATGTTGTTTCAAGACGATTGGGATCTTGACTATTTAGTAGAGAAAAACAAACATAGATCGGCCATTTGTTTGATTTGTCGTGAAAATGTTATACTTAAAAAATATAATTTAGCTCGTCACTATACAACCAAGCACAAATGTTTCAATGGCTCTTTTTCTTGAGGGTCCTTTCAAGACGAGATAAATTGGTTTTCTTGGAAAAATCTTTACACCAGCAACAAAGTATTTTGAAAGTGGTAATGTCCCAAAATGCAGAAGTAACAAAAGCATCCTATCAAATTCTTAACATTATACATATTGATAAACATATGAAATTGTTAAGGATAAACATATGAATTGATACAGAAATTGTTAGAGTGTTTCTCAAATGTTTCCGATGTACTCTTTGATAAATTCAGATATTTGTTCACATATATTTTTAGTAAAATCAAAAAGTATTTGAATAAATTTTTGAAACAAAAATGCACAAGTAAGTCTGAACTAATTTTAAGCAAATAATAGTGATTTCAGTCTAGAATTCAGTAAAAATTCTTTGTTACCACCCTGCACTTGATAAATTTATATTTGAAATAAAAATAAGTAAGGCTTTTTCAAAAGAAAAAAATAAATAAAATTTTCGAAGTACATGCAGCTTTGTTTTGTATGACAAAAAAATACAAAAAAGGGCTTGGGATCAAATATGAAAGAAAATCGAATTTACCTCATAACTGGGTAAAAAATGCATAAAACCCATTTGTGAGTTGAGTTTGATAGAGTTTAATACAGTTTTAAAATAAATTCCAAAATTATAAGATTTAATATTTTGATCAATTTTCTACATTTTAAATGTCCCTTATCTTATACCCCCCTCCCATTAATCCTCATGTAGAGGCCCGAGTGAAACAATAAAAGGATGCGGCCTAGTGGAAAAAAAGGTTGAGTACCTCTGCTGTAGGCAAACAAAGAACGAATAAGCTGGATATGATTATGGTAATTCTTTTTTGTCTTCTATTACGTTTCTAGAATATTGATATTTTCCAGCCAGGATAGCATAGAGAATGTCTACGAAATTATTCAACAAGAGCATAAGAAACAAGTACAAGAAACAACATACACCCCCCCCCCAATCCGAAACTACTTAAGTTACTCCAGATGTTCATTTTCACAAACAATATGACGTAATAATAAATCCACGCTGACCAAACAACTTACAGGAGAGATAACACTAAGGTAAATAGAAACACACATTAACACGATCAACCGCCAAAGCTGATATTTAAAATATCACCTGGATATTTTTCTAAGACGTATCTAGAAAAATATGGAATCCTTTTTTTTTAATGTGGAAATAAAATATAATAACTACTTTTTGACTCAGGGTGATTTTTTGAATTCGTAACTGTGGTAGCTTAATAACGATAAACAATATCATCTTATAGAGATAAATAGAAATTCAAACTGGAACAAGATTTCGAAACTATTAACTTAAAAAGAAAATATTAAAAAAGAACAGAAAACTAACCTTATTTAAATATTCTAATCTTTATCGCACAGGATATATTTTAATTTTTTTTTAAAAAATAGAGAAATTCACTAAGATAATACACATTTGAAATAACTTTTTAATAAATATGACAAAATCACAATATTAAATGGCAAAATAGAAAGCGATTTCCCTTGCAATTTTCCATTTTCCTTTCTCTATATGGCGTTGGACTGTAATTTTTATTTGTTTTTATTCACATTAACTACATTTATATAGTTATTCCAATAAAATAGTATAGTAAAAAGAAATCATATTCTCAGAAATTAGGCCACCCCAGATGGTAATTGAACCCACGACCTTTCGATTAGAAGTCCAACACACTACCCATTGCGCTACAGGAACACAACGAGCGATTTTCCTTTGTATATATGGTGTTAGACTAATATTTTTGTTTGTTACTACTTATTCATTAATTAAAACAATTAATGAATTAATATTTGATAAAACTGTATTAACATCAAGAATCATCCACTAAAAGTTTTAAAAAATGTATTTGAACTTCAGTGGATGAATTAAAAGTATTTTATTAACGATTGACAATTTGTACAAGATATATAGGGATAGTGTGAACTAATAGAAGGAATTGTGAAAAAGGAAAATAGCTTGTTGTGCCCCTGCAGGGCAATGGATAGCGCGTTGGACTTCTAATTCAAAGGTCGTGGGTTCGAATCCAACCTGGGATGGCCTAATTTCTGAGAATAGGATTTATGGATGAATAAATAGTAACAAACAATAATAATAGTCCAACACCATACGTAAAATTGCTTTATATTTTGCCACATAATATTGCGATTCTATCATATGTATATATATATTTATATTAATTATAATTATTTAATAAAAAGTAACTGAAATAAAATTTTTCTTTGTTGATCCTACAGAGGAATTGATTTAATTTTTTTTTATATCACTTGTTTAAAGAAAGTTTATTGCTTTGTATAAATGATCAGCCAACAAACAAGGCGACTTTTATTTACGTTTACACGAATAATATTGTAAGGAAATTCCATTTATTATTATTTACAACGAAATTATTTTTAGTTCCTTACGTTTTAAATATTCTTCAAAAGTAATAAAAATTCTATTTAGATCATCACCAGAAAGAAAAACATTGAGAAAAAAAAACTTTTCGCAATTTTATCGCAGCAAAATCCTTATCTAATTTTTTAATAAAATTTCTTGTATAAGTACTGTTATTCTTCCTCGCAGATAACAATTTAAAAGGAAAAGAAAACGTAAAGATAATAAAAATCATATCTCATTTTTAGTAAGATTTCATCATTTATTTCATGTATATTCAATATCCCAGCTATTGCATTAATTTGTTAGATTGTTCATAAAAAAAATTCCATCAATAATAAAAACTCCTGAAGAAAATTGAAATGTTTAAAAATTGTATCGCAGAATTATACGATTGTCGCGATTGATATTGTCTAATGCAGGGGTACTCAACCCTTTTTTCTGCTGGGCCATTACATATGTCAGCCATTTCACGCGGGTCGCAACATGAAGTTAAAAGGGAGGGGGGGATGCTTTAAGACCAAGATAACATTAGAAATTTAAAATATGGAAGTTGGATCAAATATTATAAATCCTGTTTTGTTTTGTTTTAATTATTATTTTTTATTTTTGTCACTAACACTTAATTAAAAGAGAATTTAAGAAACGCTCCTTCACAATTTTTGAATCAGTGTAAACAGTTTGTGATATGATTACCAATAATATAACAAACTTCTTAGGATGCCTTTGTTACTACTGTGACATTACCACTGACAAATCACTTTGTTGCCGTTGCAAAGAATATTCAGTAAAGCCTATTTGTCACCTCTTGAAAGAGGAAAAGTGTCATTGAATGATTCCTGTTTATTGGTATTTTTTAAATACAGCACTTTTGAGACAAATCAAACAAGTACTGATCCATGTGTGTTTTTCACAACAAAACAGTCAACCTCCAAATCGTTCGAAAATTTTTCGCTTGCAGTATGGAAGATAGTTCAAAATTAGTTCCACCCATAAAATTGTCGCTACCTCACTGTTGTCTGTTAACCGTAACCGTTACAAACAGAAAAAGAATATCGATTCGCATCCATACGACATCGACAGCAAAAAAGAAAAATTGATATATTTGATTTATTGTCACAGAATTTCCCTTCAAATTTTTAATACATTGTCTTAAATAAAAGAATTTCTCAGAGCAATGGGTCATGACCGGGCCACTTAAAATGGCTCGGTGGTCCGCATGTGGCCCGTGGGCCACAGGTTGAGTATCGCTGGTCTAAAGTGTTAAAAAAAACAAGACATCAAACCTATTTTTTTTTTTTTTTGACTGAAAGATCCTTAACATTTTTGGTATTACGTTGAAATTTCATCACTCTAAAGTACAACAGATTTTATTATACTCTTTGTTTTTATTTGAAAAAATCAATTCAATTTTTCCTGCTTTAAATACGTTTCATACTTTGTCTCACGCATTGCAATACTAAACTAATACTTAACTTTAATTATTAAAGCAAAAAATGACGCATTAATGAAATATTTCAAAATTTTAAGGCCACAATATGGTTAACGTCAACACGTGTTATAAGCACGAGGAATATATTTTAATTTTTTTTTCTTGGTGTTTTAAAATGTGTTCCGATTTCGGGACCTGCTATGAAAACTATATTTCCACTTTGAATCAAATATTATTTTTCTAATCAAATTAAAACATACATGCAATTATATACAACAGAAATATAATTTGATATTTTTTTCTTTCTTGTTATAGAAAATTGCGATGAAAAGTTTTAGTTTTACACGCATTGTTATTGCGATTCAAATGTTATCAGATATTATAGTAAATAAATGCTAAAGTTTAAGAAGGTCCAGAAAACTTCAAATAAGTAATTTTTCATGATATTAAGTGCCCAAAAAATTTCTAATACTCCTCATATATTCGGTTAAACTAGACAAAATGGGAAGTAAAACTCTAAAATTAAAAAAAAAAAAAATCCTCATATAGCAGGGGTGGCGAACCTTTATGGATCAACATGCCATCAAATAATTTTGACTTGTGACTATTGAGAAAATAATAAAACTAAATACTACTAACAATTTTAAACTCTTTAATTACTACGAAAAAATACATTTTGTATTTCATAGTAGTAATATGTTTATTTATACGTGTAATTAAAATTAAAGTAACATTAGTGTGTGTTGTTACAGATTACATGAAAAATAAGTTATATTAGGATTGTAAGATGTTACTTTTAGCAGAATGCATGCTGAATTGGAGTCATGTGCCAAACGGTTTCTAATCGAGTGTTTAATGTTATTCATCTCTGAAAATAATGACTCACAGGTGTAGGTAGATGAAAATATGGTTAAAATAGCATGATCCAGCTTCTTCAAACTGTTAAATGTGTCTGGAAACGAATTCCATGTTTCCAAAATTTCATAACTAGTATTTTACTTATATTGCTTGTTAATATTTCTGTTTCAATCAATTCCAACTTTCTCCGTTTTTCAACAAATTTTTGAATCCATATTGAACTAGACTGGAAATCAATCAGTAGCATTTCAAAATTTTCAATTTCCAAGCAATCGAATAGTTCAGTTTATTAAATGAAGTCACATCAGGGAACATAAAAAACTTGAGTGTTTCCGATAATTCTTAAAACTGAGAAAATAGCTGAAAAAACTGCGACCCATCACTCGCGTTTGTTCGCAATACTTCATATTGAACTTTGTTATTTTGAATTAAAATGCAAACCGTTTTGATCGGTGGCGTGCCCAAAATATTGTGTTACGTGCCATGAATGGCACGCGTGCCACTGGTTCCCCATCCCTGTCATATAGTATTTTAAAAAATTCATATTAATGTTTTTGAATTTTGCTGTTTAAAATATAACAGAAAAACCTTAACAGAATCATTACTTCAGTCATCATTCGTTATGAGAGACCCCCCCCCCCAGACATATTAAAAAGACGTCTTAGCTAATTATTTTTCTTATTGGATGCATTATAAACCAAACAGAAGTATATTTAATTAGCTAAAAATGAATACACTATTTTGAATTTCAAGTCCACAGAAATTTGTATTAACTTTTCCCAATATTTAACAGTTCTGAAATAGGGACACATCCAAGAAAAAAGGAATTTATTATTCAAGAAAAACTGATTCCATGAAATGCATAACAAATAGGTATTTTTTTTTTTAGATTGCATTATTTAGATTATATCTATAGACAAAACACATAAGTTTTTTTCTCTTTCCAAATGGAAACGAACGAGCGCGATTTTTGTGATGCCAAAATAAAAATAATAAACTTTTAACCGCAAACGAACATCTGAAGAAAAATTCGAAATCATTTCAAATCGGTGATCATGGCGATCCGGAACGATTATTTCTTCTCGATAACCATTCAAAAACAAAGCCCCCAAAACAACTAGTAAATAAGAAATGGTATAGCATCTGGCCATGCGTTACAGTTCGGGTAAAAAAGAAAAAAATATTATTCTAGAACAGAAAATGGATAAACGACGTTCTTGCACAGCGAAGCGTATCCTTCGAAATTGCGTTCACGCGCACTGTAAATAAATAAAATATTAACGAAACACCCAAGGGAAAAAACCAGAGAAGGAAAAAAAGAAAAAAACTCACAACCGCCCTACAACCACCACAGGTCATTTACCTGCTCTAACAGAGGCAGGACCACATCAATTGGCCATTGCAAATTGTGTTCCTGTATATCTGTCGAAGAGATGGCAACGGCGGAAACGAGTAGCCGGAAAACCAGTGCAGTGAAGGCTTCTATTTTTAAACTTTTGGTATGGACGAAAATGGAATTTTTACCGTTTTCTTCGGCAAGGGGAAAAAGAAATGGCAAAAAAAGAAGAAAAATAAAAGTTCCCCTTCTTTACGCTTCAGGAAGTAAAATCAACAGGACATGGATATTGTGCAAAAGGAGTTACGGATAAGTAGGGTATGAAAGTGTCGCAGTGTAGGATCTTCTCATTGGAACACGAACACAATCTTTAAGGTCAGGGTTTTCTAAATGAA